>JAVSBV010167622.1:0-14077 GCA_033117975.1 Parotocinclus spilosoma | reverse complement strand
CTCTTCCTAGAGCTGGCCGGCCATCTAAATTGAGTGATCGGGGGAAAAGGGCCTTGGTCAGGGAGGTGACCAAGAACATACAACGTACAAACGTTCTATTACAAAACAGAGATTGTCAAAATGAAAAACATCAACCACACTGATCCACATGTTCTAAATCTTTCATTATGTCTTTACATGGGATAGCATTGAAGAAATGACACTTTAATACAATGGAGTCAGTCTATAGCTTGTATAACAGTGTAAACTAACTGCTGTGCCCTCAAAATAACTCAACACACAGCCATTAATGTCTAAACTACTGGCAATAAAAGTGAGTACACCCCTAAGTGAAAATGGCCATATTGTGCCCAAAGTGTAAATCTTTGATGTGGTCACCATTATTTTCCAGCACTGCCTTAATTCTCTTGGGCATGGAGTTCGCTAGAGCTTCACAGCCACCCGGATCCTCTTCCACTCCTCCATGATGACATCACAGAGCTGGTGGATGTTAGAGACCATGCGCTACTCCACAGATGCTCAGTAGGGTTTAGGTCTGGAGACATTAACCAGCTTAACCAGTCCAACACCTTTACCCTCAGTTCCTTTAGCAAGGCAGTGGTCATTTTGGAGGTGTGTTTGGGGTCGTTATCATATTACAATACTGCCCTGCAGCCCAGTTTCAAAGGGGAGGAGATCATGCCCTGCTTCAGTATGTCACAGTACATGATGGCAGTCATGAACCCCTTAGTGGTCTGTTGCTCCCCACAGTCGGCAGCAAAAACCATGGCATTCCCATAACATGCTTAACTGTAGGCACACTTGTCTTTGTACCTGCTAATGAACCAAATAAGATTATCTTGGTCTTGATACAGTCTGGTCTGGTCAGATGGTCTGAGCACTGATGGGCCTTGTTAATAAATATGAGGCATCCCAAACAATCTAAAGAAGCTACAAGAAAAGTCGTTCTCATGAAAAGGGTTCTCAACATTTTGCAAGCTGCACCACCCACTCAACAATTTTAATATTATTAGCTCAAGGCCTTAACATAACAAAATGCAAAAAACCTTCTGAATGCATTGTAATTATTGGGATGTGTCCTAAAGCATGGATTCTTGTCGCCAATCTGTCCTGCACATATTTAAGCCCAGCTGCTATGCATTCCTATCAGAAGGGCAGTGGCTACCCAGAAGATGATTGAAAACCTCTTCACTGAGGTACACTCAGACAAATTTTGTAAAATGTCCAGAGCACCAATGGACATCATGAAACCGGGCATATCGTAAAACCTTTCTACGGCTGATACTCTTTGATAAACAAATTATTTCAGTTACTGAATTAAAACAATGATATAGAAAATTATATTCTATCACTTAGGTGGCTCAAGTTTAATTCAAAGTGATAAAAGTCAGTATTACAACAAAAATCAGTCTGTAACTAGCTTAAATTGTTTTAAAACACATTTACATCCATAAGAGAGAGTTACATATTTTAAAGTAACGCTCTCACCCCTGATAAACCTGGACTGGTTTGTACAAAAAACACATTAAAGTCTCTGTTAAAGAGTACTCTTGCTGTTTTGGCACAAACAATAAAAATGGCTCTGTAGAAGTTCTATATATTACAGAGACATTTTCACAAAAGGATTTAGTCCAGGCATTTGTGAGGAGATTTGATCAGAAGTAGTGTTACATTCGAAGAAGAGGAGAGCTCTTCTTCTCTTGAGAGAGCTGGTATTCCTTTTGCTTGATGATTTTTAAACATTTTCCCAACACCTATAGACAGCAAATGAAATAGTTACTACAGAAATTTCATGTTTGCCACATAACAGCTTATCCAGTCTTGTTCCTGTCTTACTCTCTGGGTTTTAACATGGTATTTTAGCCTACAGTGACCTCCAAACACACTGGCCTTACTGGTGCCTTGAACAAAACATGATTTATTGGTTATCCTTTTCATTTCTCATTCAAAATGTTAACATAAAAACTATTTTTAAAAATAAACCCAACATCTTCCCACGATTGCAGGGACAATTTTATTTAGGATGTCATGCAGCCTCCCTTTATAATATGTAGCTCAGAGTGTTTGCCTTAAAGAGACTGAAAAACAGATGACTGGAGGATCTGGAGAGGTTCTTTATAATTAGTCTCAAATCCAATTGATTAGTGTCAAATCCACAGAGTCCTTCGTTTTCTTTAGTGTTTAGGTCAGGAGGACTGGGCTGGCCATGGCAAAACCTTAATTCTGTGGTCAGTGAACCATTTTGTGCTGATTGTAAAGTGTGTTTTAATATCATTTTGCTGCTAGATGATACACATCCCAGTTTAAGTTTTCAAGCTGAGGTAGTTGGTTTTGATTTCATTTACACTGGTACTTTGGTAGAGTCCAAAATCTCATGTATTCAAAACTCTGTCCAGAGACTTTGGAAAACAAACAACCCCACTACATCACAGCTCCACCAACATATTTCACAGTGGGAATTAGGTAATTTCTGCATTGTTATCCGTGTGTCAACTGGTGTTCGGGCATCACGGTTGCTCGGTGAGTAGCACTGCTGGCTCACAGCAAGGTCCTGGGTCCTTTCTGTGGAGTCTGCATGTCTCACAGTCTCACTGTGTCCGTGTGGGTTTACTCTGGATACTCTGGTTTCCTCCCACAGTCCATAGACGTGCGTGTTAGGTTAAATGATTATGCCAAATAGGCGGTGACTAGTCTTGAGATAACCTTGTGTATAGATATAACCTTGCATATGTTCCTGAATGCCAATAGCAATCCAAATAAACAAAACTTCTGGTGCTCAATTTTGCTGTCATGTGATCTGAAAAGACAGTCCCACTTAAAGATTCAGCAACATTTGGCAAACTACATGGGCTTAATTTTGTTGGTATTTGACAGCACAGGATTCAATTTGGAAATAGTGCCAACAACCTCTGGTTATGTAGGTGGCTGCTGAAGGTTCAGACTTAAGACCTAACTCATGTATGCAATTCCTCAGCTGAGGTCAATAAAGACAAAGGTCTCCAGTTCCTTGAAAATTCTTCATTATTCCACTGATAGCAGAAATGGAAGTTTTTCTGTTAAGATTTTGAATAAAAGATCAAAAGAATAAGCTGTAAAGAGTGTTTTTTACAGCCAGGTTTGGCATGTTAACCAGGGCTGCACAGGTAACTGTTGCTTTTTATTACGAAGCTGGGAGTTTTAGTTTTGAGATTTAGTGCTGAAAATCAGTATTATCATGAAAAAAGTGTTCAAGGTTAATATATATATCTAGATCTAGATCTAGATCTATATATCTCTCTCTCTCTCTCTCTCTCTCTCTCTCCCTCTCTCTCTCTCTTTTTATATATATATATATATATATATATATATAAACATACACATATACATACCTTTCTCGTTTCCTGTGGAAGGATCACTCCATCATCCCAGAGTCTGCCTGATGAAAAGAATGCTGAGCTCTCTTCCTTCAGCCTTAAAACAAACATTTAAATAAATAACTGTTGTATATTGGGACATTTGGTATTTATATAATGTATGTGTATGTGCCCTATGATGGACTGGTACCCTGTCTATAATTGCTGCTGGCTTGTGCCCTGCTCATTTCAAAACATGTAAGCACTATCATGAAATGTATTTTAAAATCTTCGGTGTAAGTAGTTCACACTCACACATTCATACACTCACACACTAATAGGCACTTAGAAACGCCAGTTAACCTAACATGCATTTCTTTGAAATGCGGAATGGGTCCAAGGTTGCAATCGAACTGGGGATTAAGTTAATAATAACTTCAAGACACTTGAGTGCAGCTTACTGCTCATCAATGCGCATGGCTTCATCTTCATCCTTCACCACCGCCCTGGTGTGGCCTGGGGCAAAAATTGACACTCTGGCATTGGGCCACAAAAATAAAAAGTTGGGGTCAAAAGCCCTCCCACACTGTAAGAAATTATGAAAGAGAGATTTTTTTTTTGTTGTGGTAAACATTTTTTGGGTGATAGTGTGCTGACATACTGTCATGTGCAACTGACCATCGCATAACTTTCACCTCCATGGCAGCCTCCAATAACCACAGTGATCTTGGCAACAGAGGCACAAGCTACAGCTGATATCATTGATCCCTGAGCTTTAAGCCTGTCAGTGTTATACTCTGCCTGGAAAAGAAATGTGCAGAATTATTAATAATTTATGATATTTACCACTGTATAGCATGCAAAATACTGTATGTCCCAAATCAGTTATGCTACAAATGAATTTATTTAGCGGTTTATGTTAAACTACATTAACCATTTTAAACTAAGCAGCATTGCCTAAATTAAGAAAACTTTTGTGAAATATAAGCACAAATTACAATGACTCTAGCATATATTCTTTTAAAAAACGTTTCAATAAGCTGACAAAGGTCATTGCACAATGTGGTCTCTCAAAAACCTTCCTGAAACAAACAATCTTTGTCAGCAAGTTCATAATTTGACATTTCAAAGTGAAGGGGAGGGGTGCAGTATTTGTTTGGAGGCGCATGTCTATAAAGTCCATGCATTGGCTAACTGCTGTACCTTGACCTGAGAAAGAGAATGGACAGGTTCGGCAGCTGTGTTCTGGAGGAAGATAAGAGGAATATCTCGTTGCTCACACAGCTGAACAAAATGACTTCCTTTCAGAGAGGCTTCATATGTTAGCTCTCCATTGTTGGCGACAATGCCAATCAAATGTCTAGTAAAACAAAAATAAAGGTCAGTAATATTTTATTGTTTTATTACTGCATTACTAGGTGGTAAAACAATGAACTATTAGTAATAATGTATCTTACAACTATACAAGCAGTAGCAGTCGCTACATCAATCAAAGCTGTTATATCAGAAATAAAGTTTGACTGGAATGTTTATTAATGTGAAACTACTCAAATTGCTCACGACTCCATCCCCTATTACATTATTAGTTATGGCTTACTATGGGGAAACAAATCCTATATGCAGCACAAGTTCACACGGACCCCATAATGTGGGTCAACATTTGACCCCTTAGGTTGTATGGTAATTGCATTTGGCGGTTGATTTGAAGAGCACAGGCGTTAGTTCAATTGAATTGAATTCAAATTTATTTATGTAGCGCTTTTTACAATGGAGCATTGTCTCAAAGTAGCTTTACAATATTATATTATCTTATCTTAAAAGCCTAGGCCGACAGTGGCAAGAAAAAACTCCATGAAAGTGGTAGGAAGAAACCTCGGGAGGACCAAGACTCAACAGGGGACCCATCCTCCATGGGTGGCCTAGATGTTAATTAAATGAATACTTAAAAGTATATAACATTATATCAAAATTATGTAAATAATTTAAATCAATAACAAATTAATAATACAATTTTAATTAATAATAAAATAAATAAACTACATTATAAAACAACTAGATTATAAAATGAGTCCTCAGTGGGAGGTCCTTGGAGGCACATCTAATCCATAAGTCCAGTATCTTACCCACAGTCCATCATTGTTTTTACATTAATACATACATTACATATTGTTTACATATTGTTTTTTACATGATTGCTAGCCCTAAATAATAAGATTTATATAAACTAATTAAACGAATACATCTTAGCTTTATTCTGTCTACATTAAATGTAATCAATATAAATGAGATATGAGATATACTTTTATATATTGCATTTTCCTTACTTTCACATTTTTTTCTAATTTGGGGTTTTTACAAATGATGGGAGCTGACAGTAATACATTCAGGGAATTCAATATTTATAACAGAATTAAACCTGAAAACATAGAATTGTGCTTTTCAAAATAAAGCATGTAGCCGTTTAATGCATACCTTATCTGTGTTACACCTATAGGAGACAAACTGATCCCGAAGGCACAGGATTTGCTATCAGATATTTTTAAGAGCTGTGTTCACTCAGAACAGATGCTAAGGCTTGTGCCCGCCAAGCCAATGAAAGTGTCTGACATTTATCTCACTAAAGAGCAGATAAGTTTACAAACACCCAGTAACCTGCTACATATATTCTTCAACCACATACGACCTCCTAAGAAAGAGGATCAGCTCTCACAGGTTTGCACTTAACATATTTAAATATTTAATTATAAACATTGAGCTATCATGTCTTTGTTCAAACACGCTTTATGTCCATGCACATATAAAACAAAATCAGTAGTCATAAACTCAGTAGTAAGGAATGTATACGTCTATGTTTTCAGTACAAAACATTTTTATGTACAGATTATACGCAAATATGGCACAGTGAAGTCCAATAAGTGCAAGAACATCAAGGCAGGCAAGGAGCAGCACCAAGGCAAAGTGGTTAGCACCAAGAGATCCATTACCAAGCCTCTTATCAGAGAGAAGTCTGTTTTCAACAGTGTACGGTGGGTCTTTTTTCATATATACACTCAATTCTTAAGTTTTAGTGAAAGTAAGCATTTATTAAAGTTAAATATGTCCATTTAAACTCCAAGATGTATGAGCAGTAATACCTATTAGCATTTTATCACATGACATATTAACCAAACATGTCAAATTAAATATACATCAACCATATTAACACTTAATTAATTACCTAGACCTATATATTTTAACATATCAGAGGTCGTCTTTCATGTTTGGATTAACAGAGATTTACATAAGTCACTGTGGTGGACGGGGTTCAGGTACAGATGTTTCGGTCCCTTTTTCTACTGTGTCAGGATTGGTTGGGTTTTGTGCTGGTATGGTACCAGCAAGTGTCCTCAGTAGACAGTTCAGGAGTGATGGAAGGCGTTTTAAGCAGTTTGTCCACCTTCAGCTCTCTGCACTGTGCATGAGACTGGCATAGTACGTGCAAATACAGTTGCAGGAACCAACTTAGTCTTGCTCAAGTAGTTTTTCGCGAGGACTGCGTCTCCAGGGACAGGAACACGGTCTTTGGAATGCATATCTCTGTGCGTTATTTGTTTTCCTGAAGCGCAATATCCTTTACTGTAGGGCTTCTTGCCATTTCTTTTATCTTGACTGTGAGCTGCATGTAGCTGTTCCAGCATTAATGTATGTAACGACCGTGCAATTGTCACTCGCCTTCCCCGTAGCAGACACCCCGACTTGACTGAAAGCTCTAACCTCCTACCTAGAAAAGGTTTCAGAGCAGAGCTATCACATTTGGTTTTCCTTTTCTGACAATGTCCATCACAGCTGATAGTTCTGGGTCATTCTGAGTTTCCTTTTCACTTGGGCAGCTTTGACCATTTTTCACTACTCTGAAGTAAAATATATCCACAGTATTTGACTCTGGTTTAGTACGACTTACAAATGTGCTTTAAGACATCAGTACCATAATCTATCGCTAATAATCAGCTATGCAGTGAGAGTCAGATTTCCCGATACTTGATGTCATATGAGTGAGCTGACAACAGCAAAGCCCAATTCTGTAGACGTGAAACTGCAATAATCCTGGGTGTGGTCCCAGGATTGTTGTGAAGTCTGTGGTCAGTTAGGACCTGAACACCCTTCCATCGAGATACTGATAAAACTTTCTTATACCAAAAACAATGCTCAGTGCCTCTTGGTCCAGTTGAGCATAATTAGCTTCTTTATTGTTTCGTGCCATTGGCCTTTCCTCTCTGTTGGGAAGTACATGTGAGATGACAGGCCCGACGCATCGTAAGCAAGCAGAATCGGCAGAGCTGGATTAAAATGTGTCAGAACTTCTGACGTGACCAGTGCATCTTTTGCTTTTTAAAGTGCTTTTTGGCAATTGAAAAAAGATATAAGTGATAATACTTTAGTTTCCAAAACTCTAATTTTCCTTGCGTACTCTGAGGCCATACTCCTGTAGCCTTTGATGAGTGGCATCCAACTTGTGAAGGTGTTTTTTATCATTAGCTCCTGTACAAAAAATGTCGTCCAAGTAGCACTGTACTCTTAACAATCCACTGAGAATCTGATCCATTGCTCACTGAAACAGTGCAGGAGCCGACGTGATGCCAAAAGGAAATCTGCAGTACCTAAGGAGTTATTTGGACTTTCACACACATTTGCAGGTATGCCTGGTTTAGATCTATTTTGCTGAACTTTTGTCCTTTGCTTAGTCCTGCAAACTCTTTGCATGTCAGTATTCCCCTGTCCTTCTTGGGTACTGGTAAAATAGGAGTGGCCTATTCACTAGTGGTAAATGGTTTCTCCAGTAAACTCCAGTTTTGACCGATTTGTCTAAATCAGCTTTTGCTCGTATTGCATATGGTACAGTTCTGGATTTCATAAACACTGGCTTGCTGGTACAGGTTAATGTGCGGTTTTACAATAATGTCTTTCATGCATCCAAGTTCCTTACGAAAAACCTCTTTGTTTTTTTCGATGACAGTTTGCATTTATGTCATGTAACATGGGGCAGTTCCTTTTTCTATTGGCAGTTCATTCATAGCCTTTTCCACTACACACGTCCCATGATGGTAACATAGTTAATGATATACACTGGTAACTTTACAGCTTGATTGTTACACTGGACTGTAATTTTATCCATGTTCTTTATAGGAACTTTAATGGGATTTTTTGTGCTGCTTTATTTCTTAATCCACATACCAGTCTGTCTCAATAACTTTTAAGGATTTCTCAAAGCTGCAATGAACTGTGTGACGGACTCTTCTCTTCCCATTCTTTTGATTACGCCTATGGACCTGAAATCTCTCGTCTATCAGAAGGAGCTTGGGGGGGAAAATGCTTATTGAGAATGTCCACTATTTCTTACTGCCGGCCTTTGCTGCTGGCTGTATAGTTCTTCTCCTAAGCTAATGTACTTTAAGATAAATGTACATTTAGTCATTTAACAAATACCCTTATATGGGACAACATCTAACTAATAAGTATAATAAGTTACACATATATAGCGCCTTTCACAAAACTCAGTCACTTTACAGAACAAAAATTACATTTACAAAGATAACATTACCCAAGACTACAAGGGTAAGAAGGGGCGAAAGATAGTATAAATAGATAGAATAAATAAATAATAAATATGTTTTTAATAAAGTTTGACAGTGAGAGATTAAATATGTGATAGATAGGCTAGGGCAGATACACAGCACTGAATGACATGATTGGGAACAGGGTCAAGCTGAGAAGATGAAGACTTGTTATGATTTTGACAATATTAGCAGTCAGTCAGAATGAAAGTTGCGAGTGAAAGTGATGAGAATGAGGAAGAAGAGACAGACTGGTGGTGGGCAGCAGAAGAGTTTAACAATTTCTGATAGATGGTTGACATCTTGTTATAGAAAGAAACTCAGGAAGGCATTACATAAATCAGATGAGGCAGCCAACTCAGACGGGGGCTGCAGAAGCTGGTTCGCAGCTCAAAACAGAAGGCTTTCTTAAGTACATCTGCATAGTATGATGAACGAGCACTGTTTTAATGCCATTTTGTAGTTTTCATAATGTGAAGAGCTGATGTTAAAAAGGAGATCTATAGGAAGAAAACACAGATATAGTTTTCACCGGTGCCAAGGTGTCTGTTGTAAAATAAAACAGCGTCATCAACCTTCTGCCATCAACCATTATCCCCATTTGGGTATTGGGTTCTTTAATTCACCTACTGATGGGATGGAATGTAGGCGAACAGAAATAAAGGAAAAAATGTTCAGAAAAAAAAGTTGGCAGGTAATGGGTTAAGGTGAAAAACTCACCAGACACTTGCCAAGTTTCAGTTAGAAAAAATATGTCAAAGTAATGCTGAGAAAGTTACTAGTGGATATTTAGCCGAATGATGAACCTCGCCCTTTCCTTGTTTGTGAATGACTGCGTCGTTGGGGATGCTCCCTTTGAACCCTTTGTGAAATAAGTAAACATTAAATATCTCATCTTTGTAGTGTATTCAATTGGATATGGGTTGAAAAGGCTTAGCAAATCATCAGATTTTTTTTTATTTATGTTTCACACAAGGTCCCAACTTCATTGGAATTGGGGTTGTAAGTGTTGGTCAGTCCTGCAAATCAGTTTGGCAAAATATTGGCCTATTTATTCATACAGAACAGCTTCAACTCAGAGATGTTGCTGCTATACTTAATGCATGTTTAAAATTAGTTTTTCACAATTTATCCGAACCTTTGAAAAATACAAAGCGTGCTCCCATCTAGACGTCGTCTCTTTCAGGGAAGACCCTGCTTTTTTTAACAAGATAATACCAGACCACATTCTGCAGCAATCATAACATCATGGCTACGTAGGAGAAGGATCCGGGGTACTGAAATGGCCAGCCTGCAGTCCAGATCTTTCACCTATAGAGAACATTTGGCGCATCATAAAGAGGAAGGTTCGACAAAGAAGGCCCAAAAAAACTGAATAGTTAGAGGCCTGTATTAGACATTAATGGGAGAGCATTCCTATTTCTAAACTTAGAAACTGGTCTGTTCTGTTTAGTGTCCCAAATTTTTTGGAATCCGATTTGTAATTTGGTTCATGGTTCATAAAACTGGGTAAGAAAGGCAGGTAAGGACATGCGGAAAATTAGGATAATTTTAATATTTCCCACCATGTCTGGCAATTCTATTAATTCAGTTCACTGGATGATTGTATAAATTTAATAAATGTAATAATTAATGCTGTTTTAGCTGTGATTAGTGTAAATAACACGTTCACATAGTTGACTGACCTGCAATATCCAATATCCTTCTTTATTGAGACAGACTTTGTGGCTGACACTGCAGGAGTCGTCCCTCTTGCTGTGTTCTCAGGGTGATGCCGAGTAACAGAGCAGGATCTTGGATGGCAGCCCAGTTGCAGGGTTCATGACTGCACTCCAGGCACATCTTGTCCTCCATGAGCCACCCTAAGACCATATAAAATATAATTAAGGCAAAAGAGCAGGCCTGCTGGGGTGTTTCTGTGCGTGTATACTATAAATGTAATTAAAAACATTAAATGTAATATTAAAGGCTATAGTGCAATATATTCCCATGGGCTCTTGCGATATGACAAATACTTGCTGATATGAAGTGGGTTCCTTTTGGACAGAGAAAGGATAAAATAATTTAAGGTCAAACAGTGGCCCTTTAACCATGTCTATGATTTTATATCATTTGATACCCTGTAACACAATTTGTTTTAAAGCAAATAATAAACTGGTATCCAGCATTCAGCACATTTTACAAACTAACACTATTTCAAATATCAGGGTGTGTGAGCCTGTGGGGCCATAGCGGGTAATAAAACTGCCCCTGTAAGCAGCTGGCAACATCAAACTTTTTTTTATTTCTTCTCATCCCATCTTGGCTCTTTGAGTGTGAAATAATAGGGTTTTCCCAAAATCCAGTTAAATTAATGATGAATTCATTCAGCTTCAAATTATAGATTTTGGACGACTAGGTTATTGTGCACTAAAACATCTACTTAATGTAATGGCAGTCAAAGCCTGTGTTTCTGAAGCAAGTCATCATCTGGCTGTAAAATTGAATTGATGTGCATCTGGACAAGACTAAAAATATCAGAATCTCTGAGCTTGGTAAAACCAGTAGCTAATAATGGCTCCGGTGTGGCAGGAGAAACACAAAGGATCTGGCCAGTCTGAGCAGATTGGCCAATAAATACAATTGCAGATTAGCCAGGCCTGCATGTAAATAGAATTTTGTCTGGATAGGGCTAAAGTATATTTAGGATTAAAATTTATTTTAAAAAATAAGAATTTGATTTTATTAACCAAGATCATCAGAAAAGCAAATGAAAAGTCAAAGAAAGTTGTTCGAAAGTTGTATGTCAATTGGATGCTATCTCAATTATGGTGATTAAGTAGTAAGTGATATATTCATGGGGTAAACAGTAGCATGGTAAACGGAACAGAGTACCCCACATTGACTGTTCAGTAGGGTGTATGATCACCCAAGACTGCCAAAACACACTGACAGTGATGGGGCATGAACAGGATCAGATTGTCCAGCAGCTCTTGTGGGATCCTCTTCATATTAAAATTTCCCCTCATTTTTGTGAGCAGTGTATTTAAAATGCTGGTGCACTAATGCTCAATTCTAGTGTTGTTAGACATATCAACAACTTTGAACGTGGCTCAGCTAGTCAAAATTAGAACTGGAGCTATTAATTTGATACAACTCGTTTGATTTGACTGAGTTGATGTCATTTGATGGTTGTACTCCTGCTGATCATCTATCATCGTTTAGGCCAGTTATCAGTGAAGGTCTGAGGAACCTGATCCTGAGAATGCTGGATAAAAACCCTGACACCAGGATCACCATTCCTGAGACTAAGGTGGGTAATGTGGTAGATTTAAGCACATTTTATGTTTTGATCATCCAGCCATTGTTTCTTATAAATGTGCTCCATCAGCGATCGCATTTCAACACTGAAGTGTATCAATACTTTTTCCTAACTGTAAGCTGAATAAAATGATGGGACTGTGGTGGCCTAGTGGTTAAGGCACTGGGCTGTGGACTAGTAGGTCCATGTAGGTTCAAATCCCACCTCTGCCATAGTTGGGTCCCTGAGCAGGGCCCTTAAATCACAATTGCTTGTACTGTAAGACCGTATTAATTGTAAGTTGTTCTGCTGAATGACGTAAACATAAATTTAAATAAATGTATAATAGGTCAGTTAAAGAAAGATGCATTAAAAGGTGAGGTCAAAAAGGTAACTGTGGTGAAATGTAATGAGGTGGTATTTAAGTATTTACTGGAAATCACACACATGCCTTGAGATGTAATGTTCAGACCTGTGTCTTATGTCAAGGTAAAATTCTAGAAACTGTTCACAGACACACTGTGCCTTTAACAAAATGTGAAAGGCTCTAATAAAGCAGAACTCCCAGGAGGATGCTGCCGGGAGATTTAAGAGCGCTTGCTTCCCACTTTTCTGATAGATGGACACATTATGAATACATTGAGCTTATTTGAACTAATCTTTTTTTTCTGCATGTTAATCAGCCAGGGCATTTCAGAACGAGTGTTTAAATATTATTGGTGTTTTGAATGTTTCCCACTTAAGTGCTGGTCATGTTAATTTTCATTATGATCTGAGCTCGATGTTTCAGTGGCTGGTGATTCACACCTTTATTTATTTTCGACTACGTTGTAATCACCCAAAATCATGCAGACGCACATTTCATCAAACCGTGGGCACTGCCATGCTTAGTGCTCCAGTCTTCAAATTGCAAGCCTTATTTAAGCTTGGCAGGGGAAGCTTTGAATACATTTAGGAAATCCTTTATGCATTTAATGTGGCCCCCTTGACAGAAATGCAGAGAGCTGAAGAGAACAGTTTTAGCTTGAGCCTCTCAGTCTCCTAACATAAGCCATGGCGTCTAAGATTCCTTAAGTGTGTCTGAGTGGATGGCAAGGGTGTGTGCATGTCTTGCAACTAATGGCAAATGCTGTTAAAATACCTTAGGCAAAAAAGATTTCTCTCCAATGTTCAATAAGTTCAAGTATATAGTTGTGCAAGTATACTCATAACCTCATTTGTTGTGTAATTTTGTGGGAAGTAAAGCCCAAAATAATCAAAGCATTAATTATATACATGGTAACATTTTTGGTTGTTATTTTCTATGTACTCCTGGGTGGCACGATGGCTCGGTGGGTAGCACCGGGTGGGGCGACCTGGGTCCTTTCAGTGTCGAGTTTGTATGTCCTCCCCATGTCTGCGTGGGTTTACTCCAGGTATTCCGGTTTCCTCCCACAGTCCTTAGCATGTGTGTTAGGTTAATGGATTACTTAAAATTGGCTTTGATTTGTGTGTATATAACTAGTTCTGATATAACCTTGTGTGTAGATGTGAACTTGTGTGTGTCGCTAAGATGGCCCCCTGATAACCAAATAAACAAAATGGACAAACAAATAAATGAATGTACTCCTAACAGTAGAATAGGCTAAAACCTCTATAATAGCCCAGTTGATGCCCCTTCCCAAAAAATGAAATTAAAATGATATAAAAGTGTTATTAACCCGCTATGTCAATGTAATCCTGGAAAAGATGGTGATTGTATTATGATAAAATCTTTTGAAGTAAATTGTCATGTTAGTGAATTGAAATCAGTGCTTATAATCGTGTGTGTGTGTGTGTGTGTGTGTGTGTGTGTGTGTGTGTGTGTGTGTGTGTGTGTGTGTGTGTGTGTGTGT
>JAVSBV010167592.1:0-14079 GCA_033117975.1 Parotocinclus spilosoma | reverse complement strand
ACAGTGAAAACGGAAGCCTTATAAAGGGAGAGTGAGAGTGGGAAGTAACAAGCCGCACCTGGTGACAATGAAGACTCAAGCTAATTAGAAGACAGGACTAGGGGAGCGCGAGAGGGGGAGAGAGTCACAAACGGGATTTCTCACATATATAGTGTAATACTTTATATTACATTAATACATTACTGTAACGCTTGGTAGAAGTAGCGGAGACAAATGCGGTGTGCAGTGAAGGCAGGAGTTTATTGACAAAAAGGCAGGCAAAAACGAGGCAAAATAGGTCCCAGGCACGGCACATGGAAAACCAAAGTCCAGGAACAAAAACAGAGCAATGGCGAGGCAAGGCAACCAAGGGCAAAACACGGAAAGAAACCAAAATAAACTAAACTACAAAACAAACATAAACCAGGGGAAAGTATATATAGTATATAGATAAAGTATTTGTAAAATAAAGTATATATAAAGTATATGTAAAATATAACCACTGTCCACATCCTATCAGGATATAATGTACAGGGTGAGTCAAAAACCACACATCGCATGTTGCGTCGTTTGATTTTCGCAAATGCTGCCCAAACCATTGTTAAGGTTTCTTCGTTGGTAGTGCTCCATAGTCCCAGTTTCTCAGAATTTGGCTTTGAGGGATGCAACAGTGCTGAGTAAAATTCTTCTTTCTGGGTGTTGGTTGTTGAAGTCTGTGGCTATGATATGGCAGCTGCCTTTCCCAGAAATCTGAATCCTTAATTCCTTCTTCAGTTACCTTCCATGAACAATTGATTTCTGACAGTCCTCTTCTTTAATATGCTACATGGCCAACTTCCCATTGGAAGAACTTGCCCTTGATCCAATATGGCTGCGTTCAAGATGGCTGCATGTTCCGGACATGCCTGACAGGTAAGCCCCCTCACCCACTGCTTGATGTGGAGCCTTTTGACTCACTGTGCATATACAGTATCTCACAAAAGTAAGCACACCCCTCACATTTTTGTAAATAATTCATTATAACTTCTCATGGGATAACACTGAAGATATGACACTTTATTACAATGTAAAGTAGTCACTCCACAGCTTGCATAACAGTGTAAATTTGCTGTGCTCTCAAAATGACTCAACACACATCCATTAGCCATTTCCAAACCTCAAAAAACAAAAGTGAGTACACTCCTAAGTAAATATGACCAGATTCTGCCCAAAGTGTTAATATTTTGTGTAGCCACCATTATTTTCCAGCACTGCCTTAATTCTCTTGGGCATGGAATTCACTAGAGCTTTACAGGTTGCAGCTGCAGTCCTCTTCCACTCCTCAATACTTCACTGATCTGGTGGATGTTAGAGACCTTGTGCTCCTCTACAGATGCTCAATAGACTTTAGGTCTGGAGACATGCTTAAGCTTTATCCTTAGTTTCCTTAGCAAGGCAGTGGTTATTTTGGAGGTGTGTTTTGTTTTTTTGTCATGTTGGATCGGATTGTGCGCTACTTCAGTATGTCACAGTACATGTTGGCATTCATGGTTCCCTCAATAAACTGTAGCTCTTCACAGCCAGCAGCACTCATGCAGCCCCAATCCATAACATTCCTATCACCATGCTGAAGTGTAGGCAATGGACTGAACCAGTTTGATACAGTGTGCAGTGCAGTTATTTTGTCCTATGTCTATTTTCAAAAGCCAACATCTGGATGTGACACTGAACACTCGCACTTAGCTTCTTTAGATTGACCATGGCAAGGCTTGTTCTGAGTGGAGCCTGTCCTGTTAAATCGCTGTGTGGTCTTGGCCACCCTGCTGCTGCTTACTTTCAGGGTATTGATCTGATTGATTTCACAAACTTTTTATAGTCTAGGCCATCTTTATATAGAGAAACAATTCTTTTTTTCTGATCTTCAGAGAGTTATTTGCGATGAGGAACCATGTTTGAAATTAATGGCTGTGTGTTGAGCTATTTTGAGAGCACAGCAAATTTACACTGTTATACATGTTGCAAACTGCCTACTTTACATTGTATCAAAGTGTTATATTTTCTGTGTCAAGAAGTCAAGTCAAACTGGATTCCAGATCAGGACGGACACAATTATTGCCAGTCTGCAAACTGAACCGTGACTCATCAGAGAACAGGTCAGCTGACCACCCATCACGAGTCCAATGATGGTGCTCATCAACCCATCTTGAACAGGTTTTACAGTCTTCAGCAGATAACAGAATGCATATCATTGCTCGCCGGGCATGCAGTACAAATTGATGGAGCTGGTTCTGTATGATCTGGGTGCATATCTGTCATCCAGTGGCAGCAAGAAACTGTCCTTGCAACTCATTTCTGTGCTTGCTTCTTCTTGTTACTGTTGTGGCAGACTGGTGACCCTGCCCTAGTCTTCTTCATACTTTTCCAGTCTCTTGAAAGTGATTCCACAGTCTGCCAATCACGCATTAAAATATATTATAAATAGTTATTACTATTATAAAATAGATTCTTAAGAACCTAGATATGTATGTTATGTTATGCTCAGGGTTTTAGCTGCTTCAGTGCCTATCCCCAGAGAATACAAATATAAATACGGAATAAAGTAGGTCACATGATGACCAACCAGCTGGTATTGGTGCAGCAGCATATGAGCATATTTCTTATTATGTAAAATAACTGTTTTTAAGTAATATTTTTCAAGTTAAGTAACAGTAACTTTTTGCTACTAGTACATTTTTCCACTATCAACATGTGTATATAAATATTTTTTTTAAAACTTGCATTGACTAACTATTAAAGGATAAATATAAAAATAATTACAAATGAGAACTACAAGATAAGATGAGGAGATAACAATGTAAATGTTGTCAACTACCAATTGTGAGAAATCCCAGTTCTCACTCTCCCTCGCACTCGTTAAGCCCCGTTTACTAATCAACGCGAGTTTTCCTGATTTACCAAGTGTGGCTTGTTATTTCCGGGTTCTCTCTCTCCCTTTATATACAATTAGCTGTATACTACAACAATAACTAATCAATAGCGGGCACCTGTGTTCAAATTATTTGTTACATGCAGGTAGAGTGGCTCAGTAATAAGAGCCAGCGATTGGAAACCGCAATTCCTGAGCACCAGAGTTAAAATGCAACGGTTGTGTGGTGCATTTTCGGTACACTGTGATGAACTGAAACCCTGTCTAGGTATTACCTGTCTGTAGCCAGTGAATAACATATTTGAGTGCACACCTTCCCTCATGACCCTGGTGGAAAATAAGCTGTTTTGCTTTTGCTTCTAAATATGACATAATAAAGAACTAAAACAAGTTATTTAATATTTGAGGCCTTTACAAAGGTTTCCAATCTACACGGATGCCAATTTGCATATTTAATTTATTTCCCTATATGTTTCCTTTTTGGAAGCTCTTAGACCTAAGTTGTGTGTTAGGTGTGTTATGTTCTTTTTATTTGGAAATCCATCAAAACAGTTTGCATAGAGGTGTCCAAACATCACAGTGGTGTAATGGTTAACACTGCTGCTTCATAGCTCGGAGATCCCAGATTTGATCCTGAGCCAGCGCTCTACCTGTGTGGAATCTGCAGGTCCTCCATGTGTTTGCATGAGTTTTCTCCGGGTACTCTGGTTTCCTCCCACATTACAAAGATATGTGTTAGGTTAATTGCTTTTTCCAAAGTACCCTTAGTCTACTAGTGTTTGAGTGTATGTATAATGGAATCATGCCCTGTCTATTTTAGGAGACCTACCTCGGGCTCCTGTGCAAGTTGCCGTCCTCACCGAGTGCCATTACAGAGCAATTGGTGAGGCGTGATGACGAACACCAGTAGCTCCCGTTACTTAAGTGCAGATCCTAGCGTTGTGCGTGGTCACGTTGTTACGCGCAGTATGGATGGTCTCTCATTTGTGACGCAATATGTATACGCCAGCAATCGCATTTTGGTATGTGCTTTTTTCCACGCTTAGTCGGTGACATCTAGGGCTTTTATTTTCAACGGATGTGTAAGGGGGAAACCCCTGAGGTAACGTAGACATTCAGGAAAATATCAGGGTTTCCCGAGGCTTTGCCCCACTCTGTACCACAGCTTGGCGTCACTCCGCTCGATTGGCTGCTCCATTTGGGACACGCCCCCTGGCATTCCGGAGTTCATCCGTGCCACTCGATTTGGGAAGCATCCCAAATCAGCGATTTACTGAGCTCAACCCTCATCTGCCCTTTGGCGTGTAACACCCCCAACTCGAGCACACATCAGCTGTAGGTGTCATTCCCACTCGGGACGCACCACAGCTGAGTATTTTCCCTTTTTGTGTTCTGTATTTTGGAGAGCCTTTTGCTCTGCCTTTTTGGCTATCCCTCATTTTTAAAATACGTCGTTTGATCCCCACTCCCGCATCCTTGGGTCCTCCCCTTAGTTCCGTAACAGTCTAGGGTTGTTTTTGCCTTTCTTTCTATCCCTCAAGAGCCCTACAGTGACAATTTGCTGGTGGGACTTGAACCCTCAACCCTCGAGTCAATAATACAATATCTTAACTTCTGCACCAATACTGCATAGTATACTGAATGAGCAACATATAGGATAACTGACCTGCGTAGATCATGTGATCGTCATTTAGAGATTGATGTTGTGTGTATACTTATGTTTTGTTGCATGTCGATTATATGTCTGTACACATAGTAGGATACATGTGTACACTGTCCAAAGTCGGCGTGAAGCCAACAAATCGAAGTCCACCCTCAAAGATAGCACGCGACTTCATGCACCAGGACAAAAGGCTGGACACCTCGGCAGGCGCATATACAAACGGGTGAGGATCGGACATTTTACAAAACAAAGGCGTTTAGGCAAACAGGGGAAAGGCTCTAAACAATAGGAGCTAAACTTCAGTCCACTTTAAACCCTAGTCCTAAAAATAACTAGTAAATGGTCATCATAGACTGCCCTTAGCTACATGTTAATACAGCTAGCAGTATAGGCTGCTAAACATGATGCACTCCAATATGTTACATTATAGTTCTGGCATGTGGCTAGACATTTAAAAAACAATTCTCGCTGTCTTCTTTTTTTGAAGTTCAAGCATGTGAGAGACTCTTTGTCTACTGTCTTACTTTACTAAAGTGGATTTCCTGAGGAGGAAGCTATAAGACAATGGAGCCGCCTGGACACTTCACTAAATAAACAGAAGTGTCTCAGGAGAATTACAGCAATATGTAATGATGGTTTATGGATTGTAAATATACTGCCTTTGCATCATGAGCCATTCTGAATGAAGTAAATAATGTGTCCAAGTGTGAGTGACACTTAGCATTGTTTAACATTGGTTTTACTTGTCTGGATGGTCAGATATAGTTTTTTATGTATATAATATTGTATTACAAACTGGCAACTCATGCTTACTTTGTGGCTGTTATCACAAATCTTCTTCCGTTTCTAAAACTCTCCTGTTTCAACAGCGACCATTTTACATAAAATATTTTTTTAAAACAACCTTTTATAAATTATTAGTCAATTTACATCACTAATCATCCACTAATCAGTAAGACACTGTTCTCATTATATTAAACATTTAGATTTGCAGTATTAAATAAGCACCTTCATTAAGAGAGCATTACAATTGATACAGCCTTATAAGGTACAAATCAACTATTTGGTGGTTAAAGGGCCTTGCTCAAGGACCCCTTGGCAGTTCTGGGACTTTCATCTTAAATCTTCTAGTCAATGGCTGAAACTCCATTCATGATTTACGATTCAGTACACAGTGATTCAGCAATTCAGATTCACAATAGCTCTCTCAGAGAAGATCTATGTTGTGATTGTCTTTATTCTTTACATCTGCATTATTGCATTCTTAGTGCAAATAAGTCACCATGGGTCCTAAAATGGTTAGTAATTACAGCCAACTGATAGGAAAAGAATCCTCTTGGTTTTCAGGTTGCAGTTAGCATTAACAGCTATACTATACTGCTCGCAAAAAAATAGGGGCTATTTCATTTTGGGGTTTCCCCTAATTTTTGTGAGCGGTGTCGATTTGTGAACTCTACTGAGTTCACCACTAAAGTAAGTGTTTTGCTTTTACTTTTCACTTTCAATACATTACTCAGATAGTAGAAGTAAATAACATTTTGGACCACTGTATGTGCTGTATATGTGTTTTAGACTATATATGTTATGGGATGTCCTCTGGACACAGAGGTGGTAGAAAAAATTATACTAACCAACATCAGTGATGGACAATGACAGCTATTTCATTGATAAACTGATTCACTCCAAGGAGTGCTATCAAAGGTCCTTTGTCCCTGCTGCTATTATATTATTATTGACTATAAAGTGTCAACTATACTGCTTGTTACTTGAACTATACTATATGTTACGTTCTATTATTTTATGCATTTATACATGTAAATAGTGAAATTCCTCTTTTTTATTTTATTCTTTAATTGTTTGTATTATTTAATTGTTACTCTTTTACACTTTTTACAGCACGCACTACCATCAATTTGCTGCTGTAATCTGTACATTTCCCTATTGTGGGACTAATAAAGGCTTATGTTTATCTTATCTTAAACACGTCTGACGCAATATAAACTACTGGGAACAATTTGCTTGCTACAAGCCTTCTGAAATGAATTAATGACAAGAACCAAGGTACGACCATATAAAGAGATGTACATATAGTGTGTTTGTATGTGCTGTTTTTACACTTTTGACTCATGTCAGGATTCCAGTGGGATCACATGTGAATAGGAAATGTGCTTTACCAGTGCACCACTGGGAAGTCAGACAGTCTACTGATGAGTAGGAATATTAAAACAAAGAATATGCAAAAGGGAATTTAAAAAATGGCATGAAAAATAAAGCCAATAAGCACTATTGAATTGAGAAGTAAAGCAAAAAGTGAATGAATGAATTTGTGAGCAATAACATTTTTTCATACGCATCTGAAATACTTCATCAAACCTCACACCACATCAGTTTTATGCCAACCAGTTATATGCCATGGAAACGGTTCATTGTCTCAGCTGCTTCATTAGTCCAGTGATCTATAGAGGCCCCTGTTTGCACTAATGAATTATGGCTCTATAAAAAGCCATGATAAGCTTATTCTGTAGGCCACAAAGCTGCAGTATCAATAAAGGTTGTTTTGCTCATTGTATTCTGGAGTCAGAACTCAGTATAATAAAAGGTTTTGATCAGCCAAAAGGAGCAAGAGTAGAGGGTGGATGATACAGCTGACCAAGACGAATTCCAAAACTGAGGTTTCAAATAATTTAAAGAAATGTCTCTTTGTGATGCTCTTTGCCAGGACATCTTTCCAAACAAATATACAAACAGCTTAAATGAACAGTTAAACAAGTAATATGCATCAATCAAACAAGTAATATAAAACTCTATAAATAGCATTTCCAATCCCAGCCTCGCCTAAAGGCTACAGGGTGGTGCCGTCTCCAGGGAGGTGCTGATGGGTGAGGCATTCATGCTGCCGTCCTGCACGTCCACGCAAGCAATGTGAAAAGTTTAAGCAAACACACCAAGATCAAAAAGCAGTGAAAAGCTGGAAGCAGTAAAAAGCTAGAAGTAGGTATGATGTATAAAGTATAGTGTATATATAGAAATATAGTATATATTAAACAATAAATGATAAGACCAAAATGGGTTAAACTAATTTAATTAAATGCAATTGGCTGTCAGCTGATAAATGCTGTGCAGTCCAGATGATAAACACAGCATTCTATAGGTATTTAAGGCAACACTTGATAATCTGAATGATGCATTTCTATTAACACACTAATAGAAAAAAATTCAACTGATGTCAGCCAAACGATAGTAGTAGAGAATATGCTCTCACTTTCAAAGTGTTCCGTACACTTTAGCTCTTCTTTTATATAAGACATTGCAATATTGCAAGAGAGTACTGTTATAAAAGTCAACTAAAATAGTACTGGTCCCTAAACATCAAGACAAAGTATAATCACAATCATATTTAGTGTCTGCTGTACATTTAGATGTACAAAAACTACATAAATAAATCCTTTGTTGTGGAGTCAATAGTCATCTTTTTCTGTGTAAACAGTCTTCAACTTCCTACCATTAATTACCCTTTAATTAGTAGAGAAATTAACTGAATAGATAAATAAACACAGGAAGTCAATTCTTACTGCAAAAATGTTTCTGTTTTAATGTGAATTGGCAGCAGATTATTTACAGAAACTGCAGCTGTACATAAATAGGTAAGTAAAAACCCCAGATTCTTGCTCATACAAAATGTAAAAAGCACCATATTTTACATTATGTACATGTGCCACTGTTGTGTACAGAGGTGGCTGAGGAGGATTGTTCAAAATTTTTTGACAAATGAGAAATAGTTGCTTTCTGCACGTAGCAACCCAAAATTAAAAGTTTCAGACTGGGTGTATGTCACGTACTTGCATCAATCAGAATGTGTTCAACAATTTACAAAAGAAACAAACAGCTACGATCCAAGGTCCGGTTTTAAGGGAGAGCATTCATTGTTTGATTCTCAGAGTTACCATTAATTGTTTATGTTCTTTATCCAGACCTTAACAGCAACCAAAGGACAACACAGATGAATGAATTCATTCAGTTGTACTTTAGTCTGTAAACATACCATACCTCTAAGTCACGTATTAAAACTGTACTTTAAAACAAACTTTATAATTACAGTTGTATATAATTTCAAGAAATTGTAGAAGGACCTGGTAAATGCACATATTAAATGAACACCTTGGTGAAACAGAAAGCAGTTTTCATAGCTTACCATTCTCAGCACAAATCAGCACACAACTTAGAGCATTAGTGAAGTTCCTCATACTGCATGATATTCCAAATATCAACAGCATGGCCAGAAAACTAAAGTACAGTAATACTTGCGTATTTTAGATGCTCAGATGTATGCAAATGGCATAAGCTATTTTACCTAATACTGATTGGTGCTTTTAATTGGAAATAGGTACATAAATCAATATAGACATCCATAAACATGATGCCATGGGCTATTAGTATAAAAGGCAACTGCAGTTCAAGCCATTTAAAAACATTCCATAACAAACTTAACACGTATGCAGACTATGGGGTCTGTTCTGCCTACAAAATGCCGAAGACATGCATGTTTCCATGACCTCAACATTTTAGAAACGGTAAATATACGTACATACACATAAACATATACAAATCATTTAATCTATGCATTCATGCTCACGCGCACACAGGTATCATCAGCCTAAATAAATACCACTCTTGTTTTGGATTGGATGCAATTCAAGTTAATCTAGATACAATGTTTGTTTATTTATGACCAAAAAATAATAAATAAATACTTATCAACACCAGTTCTGAAATGGCCATAGTCCAGCACAGATTAGTCACTTCCTAGCTCTATAAAACTACTTATTAACTACCCTGTGTAGCTAAACAAGGGTTCCAGCACTTCTGAAATCTTCAGGACCGTGATTGTACACCTGCGTTGACGTACTATTAACAAAATATAAACTGAATCACGTGCTATTTCTTTGTTTAATACATTTTGATTTCAGAATTAATTCTTAGTCATCCTGTAAATAATTGTGTGGAAAAAACAAAAAATCACAACCACGCTGACTTTTTCCCCTCATCGATTTATATCGCACTGGCGCCCTCTAGTGGGGTGATCTGAAATAAGGGAAAAAACGAAGAAGATGCATTGCTGTAACCAGCGCCTTTTGAACGCACTGGGAAAATATGACGTCTTTCACAGTATTCGAAAAAAAGTAATGGTTTTTAGTGCAAACTGATAACACAAGTAATAATTTATTATAACATTTACCTAATTTGTCTAGTGGATAGATGGCTAAAGATGAACAAGTTAGAAAATCCTTTGGCGCAAAGAAAGACAATAAACAGAGATAACCATATCAGTTTGTGACCAGGTGGCATGAATCATGCCTTCAAACAACATATGAATTAAGAAAATGTGCCATAAAACTGTGTACTTTCTAGCTCATCTTCAAGCTTCCGAACTGCTAAGAGATTTATGGAGTTATTTTGGATTTTGATGATGCAACAACTGCTTGTTTACAACAACAGGAACAAATAAGTGAAAAAAGACTTGAAGAATTGAAATACCACTTTCAATGTAAATGAATGTAAAAAGGTTGTGTATTTTCAACACAGCGTGCACAAATGTTTACAATAAATAAATGATAATAAAAAAGAATTCACTTATGTCCATTTGTCAATTCAACGTTAGAAGTGATTATAAAGTATTGGGGTTTCTTTCTGGCAGTGTGTTAAACGTTGTCATTGCACAAATCTATCCTTCCACCCAAGCCAACATGGAAGTACCAGTGCATAAGACTGGTTTCTTTCTACATCCACTATTAAAACAAGGTTTACTGATTTATTTATCATTAAATATTTTTTTAAAAACCACAGAAAACATTACAATGGTTCCTGATCAAAATTTGCTACCTTTGTGGACAGTTTCATGTCCTACAGTAAAGTCTGGTAAACACAGGGAAGGCAAAAGCAGCAGTGCAAATTTGGTATGTCAATACAGTGTTGACATGGTTAGATATAGGAGCTATAAGAGACAGCTGCCATTTTGATACAACCATTTCCAAAAGCAGAGACCTCTTCCAGCCCAAATGATCAAAGGGTTTGGACCACTTGGAATGGAGGGTTTGAAATCAGTCATGTAGAAAAGGTGCACAATAACCAATAGCAGGGGTCCAAAAATAGCCATAGTGGCTGGTGTATCAGATGTAGTTCTTAGTATGAAAGCCCCTGGTCTACATGAACCTTCGAAGCATCAGTGCACCAGTGTAATAGGAGTGAGACCAAATTCACACTTTTTTCACAATGGTTTAAAGACCTGAGGTGAAAAAGGAAAGCAAGTCTGCATTTGCAGTTAGCCCCATTCAAAACATATTTTTCAGTTGCTATAACATAACCAGATTTTACACAAACCCAACAAGAGAATGTTTTCTATTAGACGCCATTACATTAAGACCTAAACAATTATTGAAATTACATAAAACAATAATGTCTGAGTTTCTAAAAAATGGGTGCAATGCTGGTGATTTAGCAGGACCTCTGACTATTAGCATAATGTGGTTTATTGTTTCCGTAAAGCTGCAAGGTACACTAAAATTTGCTAGATTTACATCTGGGGACATTTTCTATTTTCTTCTTTTTACTATTAGAACTTTTGAATTGACGTTCATTATAGCTAAACCTGAGACAGTTCACTTCAGTAATGCCTGAATAAAGGCTTAAATAACTAAACTCAGTTTTTCAGTTCCAGTATTTCATTATTTGCTATGTCTACATTTCCCAGGGCCATTTCATGGATAGTGACACTGAAGCAAAAGTGGATCCAGCAAGGAGTATGCCATGTTAGGTCACATTCATTTAAATGATTATTATACATTTTACTTTTCATGCTATTGTAGGAACAATACTGACTTGATAAGGAACCCGCAATAATGAAATAAATAAACAGATAAATGACTGAATGCTCAGCACCGACAGGAACATCACTTTTGAACCAGTACGTTTGCTCCTTTATGAACAAGTTTAGGCTTTATCTGGATTAACTGTGAGATACTTTTTATGGTAAAACATTGTAAATATGGTACAGGATCACAGCAATATCCCTACATCAGACAGGTCAAACATATTTTAGGTCTGGGAGATTTGAGCACAGAATAAGCAATTTGTTCTAAATGTATACTGTAAATAGAATGCATTCATACTGATATACTGCTGTAAAATGTACTTCCCACGCTCGAATGATTAAGGACATTCAGTTCATTCAATATGTTAAGTGGTCCTCAGTTGAACCTTCTGATTCAGTGGTGGCTCAAGCTGAAAAAGACCATCCGATAAAGTATTGACAGAAAACACTTTCCAGAAGTGCAATGAAAAAACAAACAGATATTGACTACCTTGCACAGACAGAAGCTTTAACCTTCTGGTTTCTATTTTCTCTAAGTTATCAAGGCAGCTGGCACACAGTCTCTGAACCTAGGCAGTCACCACCAAATGACAGCTTTTCATTTAAACAGACTTGAACCAGACTTGGACTCATCAAAGAGCTGCCTATTCTCATGCTTGGATGGAGGTCCATTTGTCAGTGGTGCATCATTGATATGACTTGTACTGCCAACTATTTATCATCTACACCTTCATCTCCACAAACAAGGCCACCTCCACACCTTGTTGATCTAGATCTTGGCATGCCTGTTCCATTTTGCCTGTTTTAGGTGCAAAAGTGACAGAGCATGTCCATTCACAGCGTAGCCAGGATGCGGGAGTATGAAATAAGGACAGTGAGAGTCGTCTGGCCGACGCCAAGCACCAGAGCCTCCAGTGGAGCCATGTCCTTTCCTGCAAAACGGTAAACCCAGGCCACCACTGCACCTAAAAGAATCAGCACACAATGATATTTTTTAATAAATAAAAGCCGAACAGTTTTGAAGTTCTAAGCCATAAACTTTTATTTTCATATTTGAAGTACAAAATATAAAATCACTACCTAGTTGCACACACTTTAACCTTGGGGGAGAATTGTGACCAAAAATGAAACTTGGATGCATATTACTCACTAGATTCTCATGTCATCAATGATTAATTGTTTACTGAACAAGTACTGTTTAAAACAGGGCAGGCTTATACATTTACAACTGCCATTTACAGCTTGTTACATATAAATAGCAAAACAGACATATTATACATATAAACAAGGGTGACTTGCTCGAAAAAGTATCTAAACAAGTAAACTGACATTGAACAGAATCTAGTCCAAACATGAGTTAATAAGCTCAACCTAAGGCTGTGAGTTTTCAAATGAACAACAGCCTTTTGCTCTTTAAGTCCCACCTCTGCTTCTGGATCCACAATGTTGATTGGCTTGTGTGACCAGCTGGACAGAAGAAACAAAATGCACTGCGCTAGAGTGCATCTATCCATTATCTTCCACTTAATCCACATGGGGTTGTGGGCCAGTCAGTGTCCACCTGGCAACTCTGGGCGCAAGCGCCCAATTAACCTAACATGTCTTTGGACTGTGGGAGGAAAGCGGAGTACCCAGAATAAAGCCAAGCAGACACAGGGAGAACATGCAAACTCCACCCAGAAAGGACCCAGTGCAGTGAGGCAGCGGTGCTACCCACTGAACCACCATGCTGCCCCACTGCCAGTACATAAAAAAAACAATTAACATAGGAATCTGTACAAATTCTTAAGCAAAATTCAGTCATTAGAGTTCACTGTGCTGTACTGTACTGAACTTGCATGTAAGCTCTGTACAACATGTGTAAAAAGACCTTCAAGAACTGATTTTCTATTTCCTATTATAATCTATTTAACAATGTCATTAAAGCAAACTGACGTTGACCAGATGGACATTATATATGGTATAAAAATGCTCACTTGTATATTAAACCTTTAACTATCAGCCATGTGATGCATAGTCAATGCAGAACTCTCAGTTCTTGGCCACAATGAGAATCAATCTACATGAAGGAATGGACTATGGAATTCATGTTCATCTCCCACAAGAGCTGCTGTTGCAGTGAAATTACCGCTCTTTTCAGAATTCCACAAATATATAATCTGATGTTATAGTTAAACGAGGTTCAGACGATAATTGACTATGGAAAATCGTGGCCTACAGAATACATACAGAATGCATAAATATATGTATAATTAAACAAAGTCTGCGTGGCAACAGTTTTAGCTGATAGTGGTGGTGTAAAAGCGTGGGCCTTTTACACCCTGGCCTACGGTCTGTTGTAGGGGTGCGAATCTCTCAGTGTCTGGCGATTCGATTCCGATTTTTGAGGTCACGATTAGATTCAGAAACTATTTTTCAATTTAAATGGTCTATAAATTTTGTTTAAATTATGTGATTGACAAGATGAAATGACAATGTAAACAAATGGAACATTTAAAAACAATACTTTTAGGTTCCTTTCTGTATCAAATATTTTTGCATCATTTTATATTTATACAAAAAATAGGATTGTGCATAAAATTCTGTGACTAAAATGACCAGTATTAGGTTAGCTTAGCTGCCTGGCTTTTTCTTAAATAAAAAAAATCTATCAATGAACAAATA
>JAVSBV010167572.1:0-14081 GCA_033117975.1 Parotocinclus spilosoma | reverse complement strand
AACGGGATTCTATCGCTGTTCGGGTCGCGTGTCTGACCACTGGCGCCCTTGCCCGCTTCCGAGATAGTGGTAAAGTCCCGGGGGCTTTTAGTGCCGATGGACTGGTATGGGCGGGCAACCCCCGAGGTATTTAGTTTGTTATGGGCACTTTGAGGGTTTTTCCCGTTCCGTACTCATGCGCTCCTCGCACGCTTTGAGCTCGTGCAACCTAGCTAGCCTCACTCCAGTCGGATGTTCATTCTGAATTGGACAGAATCTGGCTTCTGCGTTTCTGAGCTCACGCTCGCCTTCTGGAGCTTTGGAGCTCCTCGCGATCTATTGTCATTCGCGCTCCTCGCGTACCCGAGTTTATTATCTTGTTCTGGCGCTTCGTGCCTTTTGTGTGTTATTCACACTTGCGCTATAAGCGCGCCCTGAGCTTATATGCTCGCCTTTTTGCGCTTTAGCCACTTCCGCGATTTCTTTGCCCCCTCCCACTGCGTGTGCGTTAGAGCTCACGCTCGCCCTTTGGCGCTTTGGCGTCCCTGAACTCTTTAGAGCCGCTACCCGGTAGTGCATTAGAAGTATACGCTCCGGCACTTATGCACTCTCTTGTGTCTGATTCTAGTCAGATATGCCCCGGCTAGAGTAGCCCACCGGGTTAACACGCACTCTATAAGACATGTACCGGTTTGGCTTTCATATAATTGCATGTACATTCTAGCTCACACTCGTTCCCTGGTGTTTGGACTACCTCCGTGCCTCGCCATTTGGGAGACATCCCAAAACTGTGCTTTCTGCACCTTTGCCTTGACCGACACTTTGGCGTCCTCTCATGACAAGTTCACGCGTTGCTCCCATTCAGGAAGCAACAATGGCTTGCCACATTATACTTTCGGTTTTATTATGTTAGGAGTTTGACGCTCCGCTCTTAACCCCCTTTCAGTTGTTTTATATTATTTCCCCATTCTCATTATACGTCGTGGAATATGTTTATCCTGCATACTTGGGTCCAAATTAAAAACCACCACATCTCATAACAGAATGACCTGGCCACCATAAATGGACCCAGCGGGTTCCCACGTCGTATAAGAGGCATTCCCCATGGAGGTATGCCACGCCATGGCAATTTTGAGGCTTAGCTGCTATGCCCCATCGAGGGACATAATTTGGCATCACGAACCGAAGGGGGGTTTTAAGGACACCGCTTCCAGCACTGGACGACTTCTGGCTCCTTACAACCACAGTTTGCGACCACTGAACAATAAAGGTAAGCGTTTTTAAGCTTACAGTTCTGTGTCTGTCAGCAGTCAGAGTCTGCAGTCTGGATGGTAAGAGTGTCATTTAAACCAAATTCCCACTAAAAGAACCCTGTTGTGCGAAGAAATTGATAAAAGTATTGAAAATGGTGTCTAAGGGTCTAAGAAACTAAGGGCGTTGGACACTAATTACTGAAAATCTGGTATTGGAAAAAGAACTGAAAAAACACTATGACAAATGGGTGCGGCAAACAAGCTACGTAACAAATGGGTGGCTGAGAGGAGGAAACTTTAATAAAGAAAAGTGTGAGTGGTTGAAGAAATGCATAAGGGGCTATAAACCAAAACACCAGAGCAACGAAAGACAGGCTAAAAAAGTTAAGGAATTTACCTCTTAAAGTTGTAGAAGACCAAAGGAATGACCCAAAAAATCAGAAGGAAAGTATAAGGAGGTTAAGCAGCAGGATAAGGAAGCGAAAGAAGACTGCAAGGAAGAGAAGCCAGTGCATCCACCCCTACCCCTGCCTTACAACATGGCTACCGCACCACCAGAAGAGTCAGTAGCTACCCAGTGTGTTCAGACAACTGTGCAGATGGGAAAAACAATGAAGCTGCCAAATCCTGAAAGAGAGGAGTTAGAAGCAGAGCTGGAAAGAGAGACACAAAACAAAGAGGATCTCAGAGAGGAAGAGGAATATGAAAAGAGCAAAGAAGAGATAAAGACTCAGGTCCAAGAACTAGAAGAAAAAAAAGAGCGCTACAAGGAATAGAAGAGACTAAAGCTACAGCAAATCTAGAGGTTGAGATGAGAAACGTTGTGGAGACATAAAAAGCAAGAATAGCCGAAATGTAAAAAGAACTGGCAAGAGTAAGGCAGGAAGAAAAAGAAAAGGTGAACAGACTAATAAAAAAGTGGAAGAAAAAAAAGCAGGAACTGACGGAGAAGCAAGAACACCAAGCAGAGCAAGTGAGGGCAAAGGAACAGCAGGTTGAAGAACTGTCGGGCAGGTTGTTGACAGAAAAAGAATGGGTAACAAAAGCCAAACTGCACATCACCCTTAATGACCAGCCAGACGCTGAGACTGATGATCAGTCAGAAGGTGAGGCTGAGGAAAGCGAAGAGCAAGCAAGTGAAGAAGATCAGGAAGAGCCAAAAGGAAAAACATCCCAACAGAAATGCCAGCCAGAGAAAAGTGCTAAAACAGGCCGGTGATACTTGACAAAGCAACGACAGGCACTTGCTTAACAGCGAAAGCAAGAACGGAAGGAGCAACGAGAGCGGCACCAGTACTGATAGTGGCGTACTCGCAGCAGATCCAGCCCCCACAGTATCAGCCGCAGCAGTATCAGCCGCAGTACCAGGCAGGACCACAACTTCAGCTCAGATGGTGTTGCAACCCCAGGCAAAACCTATGATGCCAACCAAAGTGCACATATACCAGTTTGTTAAAAGGTATGAACAAGGGGAGCAAAGAGGAGGTTACGCCGGAAGGGGAAGAGGCTACAATTAAGGAAACAGAGGGCAGACACGGAACAAGGCACCAATGGCCTGCTGGAACTGTGGCATGAAAGGACAGGTCGCAAGAGAATGCAGAAGGCCCAACCAGAACCCACAAAGACTGCAACCACAGGGGTACCACCCACAAGGATACCAGATGCAACAATACCACCCCCACAAATGCAGCAAGGAGGAGCTGGACCTGTCAACCCCTGGCAGGGAAGGCCAGAGAGTAACTGAAGGTGCCCAGAGAATCTAAAGGGGGAGGGGCAACTGCCAGTCATCAGTAAAGCGCCCGAAGATGAACCGATGCTGCAGGTTCACGTGAATGGCAAGACGATTTCAGTAATGGTGGACACCAGAGCAGTGCATACCTGTCTGAAACCCGTAGATGCCTTTCACCTCCCTCGGTCTGAAACGTTTGTGAAGACCATAGGATTCTCAGGACAAATGCAGCTGATCCCCATGACAGACCCCATCACGTTACAAGTCGGACAACAGCGAATAACGCTTCCTATTCTTGTATCAGCACATACGGCTATTAACCTGCTTAACTGCAAGATAAAATGCCTACCTGAAGGACTGATAATCACAATGCCAGACCAACGGGAACCGCTGTCACAGATGCTGATGAGAAAAAGTTCAACCCACAAATAATGGTATGAAACAGTGTACTGGATAGGACAATTGGACTATGAAGTTAACAAAGCGTTCCACGTGGGCTTGGTGAGAAGTGCCAAGCCGATCAGAGTACAAATAAGACCTAATTGTCGCCTGCCCTTCAAGCCCCAGTACCCACTAAAACCAGAAGCAGAACAGGGAATAGAGAAAACAACTAAAGGACTGATAGAGGCAGGAGTGTTGATACCTACTCGCTCACCAGTAAACACGGCCATACACCCAGTACTAAAGACAGATGGCCAGAAATACTGATTGGTACACAACCTAAGAGCTATAAATGACATAGTGGAAGATTACCCAGCAGAAATACCCAACCCTCACACTCTCTTGACAAACTGATCTATGCTCAGCTTTTTTTAGTGTGCCCCTTGCTCAAGAAAGCCAACTGCTATTTGCCTTCACTTTTAAAGGGCAGAAACACACATACACGGCCATGCTGCAAGGGTTCAAACATTCGCCACATGTCTTCAACCAGGTTCTAAAAGACGACTTAGGTACAGCAGTGAAATTACCTGACCTCAACAGGGAGAAGAGTCCATAGTTTGGATGGCTCGGGTCCTTCACTATTTTCCTGGACTTGGTACAGCACCGTTTTTTGTAGATGTTCTGCAGGTCAGAGAGCTCTGTATGTGTGATGCGTTCAGCTGATCGCACCACCCTCTGGAGAGCCCTTCTGTCCTGCACAGTGCTGTTCCTAAACCAGGCTGTGATGTTCCCGCTGAGGATACTTTCTATGATGCAGGTGTAGAAATTCTTCAGGACCTTATTGGAAAGTCTAAAGTCTCTCAAGCGTCTGAGATGGTACAGACGTTGTCGGCCCTTCTTCACCAAGCTGTTGATGTGATGTGTCCACGTAAGGTCTTGTGTAATGTGCACCCCGAGGTATTTGAAGCTTTCCACCCGTTTTACCTCTGCTCCCCGGATTAGAACAGGGTGGTAGCGTCTCTCCTGCCTCTTAGCGAAGTCCACAATCAGCTCTTTCGTCTTGTTCATGTTGATAAGGAGATTGCTTTCCTGGCACCAGGTCTCCAGGTTTGCAATTTCCTCGAGATAGGCCTGCTCATTGTTGTTTGTGATCAGGCCCATCACAACGGTGTCATCGGCGAACTTGACAATGGTGGTAGAGCTGGACGTGGCAACGCAGTCGTGGGTGTACAGTGAGTATAGGAGAGGGCTCAGTACACAGCCTTGGGGTGCTCCTGTGCTGAGGGTTAGGGATGGTGAGATGTGCTTCCCCACCCTCACTGTCTGTTGTCTGTTGGTTAAGAAGCTGAAGATCCATCTGCACAGTGGTGAGTTGATGCAGAGGTTCTCCAGCTTTCCAGTAAGTTTGGAGGGAATAATCGTGTTAAATGCTGAGCTGAGGTCAACAAACAGCATTTTACCATAATTACCCCTCTCAGTGTCCAGGTGTGTGAGTGCAGCATGTAACAGATAATTCACTGCATCGTCTGTGGATCTGTTTTGTCTATATGCAAACTGAAGTGGGTCCAGTGTTGCAGTGATGTGAGTGCCATGACTTCAGTGGAATGTTCCTGAATCCTGCGACACAAAAATACTCTCAGAGCAGACAAAACAAGACATTGCGGCACAAAAACAAAACAGCCGCACAGGAAATAGGTGCAAAACACGGCTTCATAGCTCTGTAATAAACCAAAGTAACCAAGGCTCGGTTAGCAGTTATACGGTCGATCTCGCCCACTTGCAAATCCTACCACCTTGGATCGCTTTTCTTGAAGCTCTCTGTTCATATTTCATTATGGATTCATCAAGAGTAACAAATAAGCTTACATCTTATAAGCTTACAGATCTATTTACTGGAAGAGTTAGAAGGTCAGAAACTACTAATAGACCAGCTTGCATTGGTAACATGCTGTGAGTGAAATTTCAGTATGAATCTGATATATAGTACGCATTGCCCATGTTTCCTTGATAGTATTCAAACCTGAACACCAATAGAACAACATTAGTACACAAATAAAAAAACTGGCAGTAAGGGGGCCAGATAACTAACTAAGGCTAAGGCCTTTGCAAGTCTCTGGGGTCGCTGTGGTTGATAAATATCAGATGTGGTTGGCTGGAAGTTGTGGAGGTTACATTTATCCCAAAATCTCATAATCCTCTGATTTTTTTCCCCCCTTAAGTACTCGGAAAGTTTTAAAAGGGAAAATGTGACTCTTTGTACAATGATGATTCCCTTGACCCCCCGAAAACCTTTTGTAGCATATTATTCTAGTGCTGTTTTCCGATAAAGAGGTTCATAGACTTGGACTTACGGATGGTTTAAAGATGCATGCATGAACTTTCTCAGACCTGTGCTAAACTCTCTAAAATTAGAAGGTTTGATCTGTACCAGATCTTTGTTTATAGTGGGCTACTGAGTGTTGAGCAACCGACGTAAAATAAAATGCTGCAAAGTTCAGTGAAAGGTTGGAAACATTTAAAAGCTGCGGATAGAATAAGTTTAGACGGTTCTTAAAAGTGTGTACTAAATATTTATCACTCTATGTGGGCACCAGCGTTTTAACAAGAGGCGTTGCAAATTTGTAGCCAAACGTGTGTATTACAGCAGCAAAATGTCGTTTGGGTTACGTAATGATTAACAACTAGACTGTTGATCACCTTACAGCAAGAAGGTCCCGGGTTCAATCCCAGGGTGGAAAGACCTGGGTCCTTTCTGTGTGGAGTCCCCATGTCCTCCCTGTGTCTGTGTGGGTTTACTCCGGGTACTCTGGTTTCCTCCCTCAGTCCAAAGACATGCGTGTTAGGTTAATTGATTACTCTAAATTGCCATTGACTTGTGTATATATATGTGACTGGTGATGAACTTGTGTATGGATATAACCTTGTGTGTGTCGCTTACATGGCCACTGATGCCGATAGCGACGTTAAAGAAGCCAAATAAATAAATAAAACCTATTCAATCCTGCACATAATTAACAAGCAGCTGCCTGAATTTACATTTTCTTTCCACTGTGTGTGGTATACTATACTACCATGCGAGGGCGCTCCTGGCCTGCTTGTGATACCACAGGCCCAGACCACCTGAACTGCCATTGACTCAGAAAGTGGAAGCCATTGTTTAGGTGAAATACAGACATGGTAAGCATAGAAGTCAGCCATCAGACATACCATCAGCCATGTACCAGTCTATATAACTTACTACCTGGGTTAGTGCTAATAAATTGTTAATTAAATCTTTCTGGGCCATAACCATCTCGTTGGATGCTTAAACAGTCACACCACTAACCAGTCTGAATGTTTTTTGGCTTTTTTTTAGGTAGTTTACATTTTTAAATATAGAAAATATAATGTAATCACTAATTTGATGCAAACTTTTAGAAGTCATCCCAGAAGAGCTCGAAAACTCAAAATAGACAAATGAATAACATACAGGAAGCAAGCCAAACGACAAAATACACATCCACCTCTATACTAAGACATACAAATGTGTACTGTGATGCAAGACTCCCACTACACACACACACACACACACACACACCACTCCCATCTCTCTTCTCATAAATAAACGTGTGTAGGCTCAATACAATGCATGACCAATTGGTTCATAAATCACCACCCTGCTATTTCATGGTGGTTATTCTGTCTGGGACAGTGTCAGTGCTTATTGTAGATCCTGCAGCACTCTGACTGACAGGCAGAACTAAACCGGCTATCGTGGGACTCGTCTTAAATCACCGACTAAATATAGACAATAAAGTGAAATCACTCGCACTGAAAACCATGCATAACCAAAGGTGTGGCTGCTTCCTAACACACCATTATTCCCACAGTTTCTGACCACACTGGGATACTGACAAAATACTGTGGACCGGCTATAATGGACATATCGTAACTGGGTTATAGTAATAGAATATCGATTGATTTTCGACCTTCCAACTAAAAACGATGTAAAGTGCATAACTTAAGTTACTTTCCTTTGAGGTCAGCTAAAAAGATTTTAGTTCCATTAAATAAATTATTAATTACATTAATTATAGGTGCTTGGACGGCACTGGTTTTTACATTTACATTCACATTAATGGCATTTAGTAGACGCCCTTATCCAGAGCGACTTACAATTAACACATTCTTACAATCCAAACAATTGTGAGGTCTTGCTCAGGGACCCAACTGTGGCAGAGGTGGGATTTGAACCCTGGACCATCTGGTCCATAGTCCAGTACCTTAACCACTAGGCTTCCACAGTCCCGGTTTTTAATACACTAACCCAGGTTTGAATCACATTGAGCATCACATTCGGGCACAATTGACTGTATCTGAGGGAGTCAATTTCACCTGACTGATGGCCCACAGGCCAGTGAGTGGCTCTGTACTACGTACAAACCCTGGCCATTTCTTTTTACAAACAAGGGTTTTGGAATGCCCACACACAGTAAAGTGGCATTTGTGCCTTATCGATCGACAACCTACTCAAGCCTTCCGACGTGTACGTTTTTTAAATTAGGCTAGTTTTAACAACATAAACCTGAGCAATACATGATCAGTCCATCACATGATGCATTTCAGATTTTTAGAAGCAGTCCTGAGTTGTTTTAATAATGAACATTTGTTGGCAGATGATAATTACCCACTTCTGTATTAATCATAGACACCAATAAGGGCAGTATTCCAAACCACATAATACTCAATGAATACTGTTCAATAGTTTGTCAACCACTAATTGGATTGTTAGTGTTGTGCCCATGGTATGAGAGACAGTCCAGTTTTGGTTTGGGTTATGGCTAAATACGAGGTCTGATTAGGCTTGAGAACCGCATCACACAGCTAAAATCAATGTCTAGGATCAACAAGATTTTCATGTGATTGTAAATGTACTCCATAAGTGTTCCTTGGCTGTCAATGTCAAATGAGTTTCCACATAAGAGCGCAAACCAGCCTTAAGAATCATTTCGGAGAAGAACTTTACCAGGGTTTTATGAGATACGAACCTACAGAGTATGTTTGTAAGGCCTTGAGGAAACTGGTTCACAAAAAACATGTTTGGTTTATATAAACCCACATCAAACCTCTTCAATAGAGGAAGCCAAAAACTCATGATGACAAATAAAATGTGATTTCCTTTGCAAACTGTGTTACATAACCGTTTGTTGATGTTAACCATGCATGCCCTTTGTTAATGGTTTAGCAATTCTTATCCGCAATCTAATCTAAGTTTCTGTGCCTGGCAGAGTTCTCTGTATGAGTAACTTATTAACTGACCCAATATACCAAATTACAGTAGGAGCACAGAGGCCATTGTTGTGTTTTTTATATCCTGCAGTTCCTTTCTCATTTTTATTTCATATTTCACCAAATATTTGTTTTATAGCAAACGATAGACACATTTTGTGTTGAGAGAAAAATATATGTAGTTTGCATTACTGATTACTCAAGTGAGTCACTAAATGAACTGCTAATGTCAGAGAACATAGTGGAACATTATAGTGGAACTAGAATTATTTTTACACAGAACTAGATGTTATATTTTAGAACCATCAGTGAGGATGATGGCAATATCATAAATATGCAAGATAAACGACCAAATGAACTGTATAAGCAAGTAAATCACCTGACTTAATCAAAATACAGTGTTCCCTCATTTATGGCGGGGGTTACGTTCCAGGACCACCTGTGATAAACAAAAATCCGTGAAGTAGGAACGCTATATTTGTTTATGTATTTCTACACTATTTTAGCCCTAGAACTTGCAGAACGTTTGGGAAACATCGTAGGGTTTGAATGAATTCAGTCTATAAGGATCTTTCACAAACAGAGAACACAACACCGCAGACTCAGGCGAGCGATGCTCTAGTGTTACTTCTCGTTTTTGGTGAGTATTCATCCGCGCAAAAGGTAAAGTTTATTAGAGCATGATAAGCCACTCAGTTACGTATTATTATTCAGCTGTATTATTAAGAGCTACAGTAGTTAACTGCTAGTAACTAGTCTGTTAGTTGTATTCTAATCACAACTATTTACTTAGTATTTATGTGTTAATAGTGGTACAAGCCCACAAAATTCTAATATTTAAAAAAAAAACTGCAACAACAACAAAAACGCAGTGCTCCTTGCAAGAACTCTGACTTTGATATTATTGCAGACAGTATGGACCTGGGTTATTGAATGTTTTTATTTTTGATCAACTTAATTTAATTTGTTAATACACATCCAATCCTGCATTTTAGGTCTGCGACACATGTTTTAAAAGGTTATTAAAAAAAAGGAAAGTTGCATTTCTTGAGACATCCACCTTTGCTACTTTTATTCATTTGTTGACATCACCTTATACCCCGCAATATTTCGTTCTATTTCACAATTTAATTTAGTCCCAGGCCTGAAATGCAGATAATGGGTGCTTAATAATGAATGAAATAAAGTTTACAGTTTGCAAATAAATAATAGCCAAAGTATATGTCAGGAACACTGCATTTCGTTTTTTTGCATTTTCCATGCCGTCCCAACTTTTTCTGATTTGTGTGTATTTTTGACATTTTATTTTAATAATGCTGAGAACAAAATAATGCCATAAAGTCTGATGGTGCTTTCACAGACCAGGCTTCCAAGGAAATCAGAAACTCTGTGAAACTCAAAATGCTGGGACAGAACACAGAAGGAAAATGAGGAAACCCCACAGAATGACATCATTTGCAAATAGCAAATATCCTCACAGAATTTGGGATACAAATCTAACTGGTTTGGTTGCTATAGCAATGGTCCCCAAAACTGAGCATGCCTGATTCGTATCCAGTCTCTGGCGAGGTGATGACTGTCTCACAAAATGCACATTCTGCCCTTATGGGTCTTATTCTGTCTCTGTGTTTTGCTGTGTTCTGCTTTGTCCCAGTTCTGCTTTGTTCTCAGTGTGTTTGTGTTCTGCTTTGTTCTCAGTGCCTTCTTCATACTCATGGGGCGATTAGAGTCTGTAGTAGGGCAAGCAGACCAGTTTTCCATGATGTAGCATCACTGGTGACCAATAAAATTGTGTTTATTAACACTTAGTTAACTGTTGCTCTGGTGGCTCAGTGGGTACAGTAAATTACACGTAACAACAATAGCTGAGGACCTGATGTCAGTCTCGTTTGAGGCTCCAGCATGAAGGTCAGGTAATGAATTGTGGAAAAACAACAGTCACTTCCAACCCAGTGCTCCTAGTGCTGGTCCCAAATGAAGATAAATGGGGAGGATAAACCCAGATAAGTGCAAACTGGATAAGTGGCATCCTGTGGTGGGAGCAGCCAAAAGTGGACCAAATAATCATTGTGAGCTAACATTATCAACACAACAATGCATTTATAATGGAATACAGGTACTAGCTGATTTACAGTGGAATATGTTCTGATATACAGTCGATTCCGGTTAATTGGACCACTGCTTAATGGAATCAGCCGCTAATTTGGACCAAATCCTAAAGTACCGAATCAAATCCTATTAAATACGTGTCATTTTGTTCGCTTATTTGGACCAAAATTCCGCTTAATCGGACAAAAAGAACTTGTACAGTATGTAATATCCGTGAAGAAACTCTTCGTCTCTGGCATCACTCCAACGCTCCTGAGTTTCTCCCCAGCCCTCTATTGCCACCTACAGGTCTTTGCCGAACATTTCCATTCACTACAAAAAAGTAGCCACAAGTCGCCACTTAGCCACAGCTAAAGCACGTCAAATCACACTGGATAAGTTCTTCAAACGTTGACTGGAATTAAGTAAGAACTTGTTTTTTACAGTATTATCGTACAATAAAGGTAATAAAGGTATAATAAACATTTCATTTGTTACATAGCACGTCCCGTCTTGTAACACAGGACCAAAATGATCGCGTCCCGATGTGGTCCCATTAACAGGAATCGACTGTATACTGATCCTCACTATATTTCCCAGCGCTCATCACTCCCACCATGTGACGCACTGCTGATTTCATCAGTATGCCAGAGAGTATGTACTGCATATTACTTACCAGGGGAAATTCTTAAGATTATGGCTTCTGCTGATTGTGTATTTATGTACATTATGGAATTCCCTTGTAAAATGGGGAGTACCTGTATTCTAACAAATGTCTTCTTTTCCTGAACAGTACATCCCTGAGTAAATAATAATAATCATCTTTTAATTGCTTTCATTAGGGGTTGCAACAGCAGATTAATGCAATAGTAGATTTACCACAGGATTTACACCGGATGTCCTTCCTGATGCAACCCTCCCCATTTATCAGGGACTGGCACAATCTGACCTTCATGTTGCAAGCCCCACCCTAGATCTCTGACGCAGTCGTTTCCAGTAGCTGGCTCTACCTACTGAACCACTGGAGCTGCAAATGTAATAATTAAAAATAACTACCGTTTCAAATTAAGGCACAAGAACCAATGTTCCCTTTATTTCGAATGGTGACCAAATGAGCTTGTTTACTATCAATGTATAAGTATAAAAGTTATCTAAGTGGTATCATTATACATAAAATAACAGTAATAAATGATAAACCCAAAATTCACGCACAAGCATGTTGACTAACAGTGAGCTAGGCTGTTTGAGTGTTAGCTTAGTGACTACATTACGTACATACTGTAGATCACAGTTCATATGGGCTGTTTAATGTCTGGCTGCTATTATTAATTAATTTGAAAAGATCAGACTTAAATATTTACCTTCATTCAAATGACTATTTGGAAATTTCTAACTAATTAACCAAAAGTGGTAGATGTATCTACATAAATTCCAAATATAGGCAAAAAGATAAACAAAAAAGAGCCTTATTTACTCGATTAAAAATGGAATTGAGCTCATTTAAAGCGATAAGCTATGTATGTAGTTAAAATACGGTAAATAGAGTGGAATAACCGGGACATATTACAACCCATCTCCTGAGAGATCTCCATATTTGTTTCTAAAATGCTCACACACTGGCTGACCTTCAACATATGTCAGAAAAAGTGAAAGAGCAAAGAGTAGAACTAAAACACTATAAGGTTTGGCTGATAGTTGCCTTTCAGTAGGCTATTTTGTATGTTTTCCCTTGGGATCAGTGTGTATGAGGAAGCTGTGCTCAGGAGGGGGTTGTCAGATGGTTTTTGTGTGTCAACATCTGCAGCGTTTCCATCACACACTCTCACCCAGGTTTGATAATTTCCCTAAAGGTAGCTATTTGACTAATATGCCAAACATGACACATCAAACTTACTATTTCATTGCCTGCCATCAATAAATTCACAGTCTTCATTTTCTCGCCTGACATTTGGGTTTGGACAGGAGGCACTTCCTCCTTCTTTCTTGTCTTGAGGTGTAAAAAAAGGAGAAGGAGATCAGAGCAGGGCAGACTAAACACACCTGATAGTATGACCCGAAAGGTCAGGGGACTCTTCCGTCCTAAACCCACCCTTCATAAATCAGTACCACAAACACGCACAGGGGGAGAGATCAACACCATGGACTTCAGAAGACTGGGCAAGGTGAGGTCATGCAGTGAACAGTGGGATCTGGAAGGGACTGGGGAGTGTGAAGGAATGTAGCAGAACATTATTGTGTTAAAGCAATACTGCAACTCTGATCATAATGTGGAGTTTTTTTTATAGTGACTATAATTTCTACACATTTCATTGTAATGAGAAAAGAAAACCGGCTTGCTTGAAGCCCAGTTATTATGGAAGTGTTGGTGAAGATCAGAACAGCATTCTTGCTTGGAAAAGCCTAAGACAAGGAGTTTGTAAACTTGCCTGTTTCACACTGCTAAACCCAATGAATTGTGATCATGCTTCTTGTAACCATGTGACTTAAGAAACAGGGCAGGAAGCTGCTCCTACCTCCTTCCCCTAGACTCATGTCTTGTGGCTCATTGTTGGGTTTATAAGTTGTAGTTATTAATCTCATTTTATATGACTGATTGCAATGGCGGTTCAGGGCGCAGGTGCCCTCTCTTGTATAAATGAGTAGTGAGATTTACTACAGGCCTTATACCGGATGTCCTTCCTGATGCAACCCTCCCCATTTATCAGGGACTGGCACAACCTGACCTTCATATTGCAAGCCCCACCCTGGATCTCTGACGCAGTCGTCTTCCAGCTGGATCTACCTACTGAACCACTGGAGCTGCAGATTTAATAATTAACTACCGATCCAAATTACATTTAACGTTACAAGTTAGTAAGTCACATTTATTTCTAATGATGACCATCTGAGCTTGTTTACTATCAGTATATAAGAATATAAATTAGCTAAGTGGTATCTCTAGTATCTCTAAGTCCCCCTCCCCCCAAATGAGTGCTGAATTACCTCACTCTTGCAAACACACAATAACAATGCACATTTAGGTAAATTCTTCTATAACTTAGTCAATTGCCCCAATATGACCTTCCCACCACCACTTAAAATGGTCTAGAACTGCCATTGACTGTTGCACTGATCATTTGCAACTTTTGTTCGTCAACTTTTGTTCATCACGATCATTTGTAACTTTTCCATTTTACAGTTAAGGCCAGACTTCTTTTATTGCTTGTTTTGCAGATCCACCCGACAATCATATTTGAATACAAAAAAAACAAACAAACAAACAAAAAAATGTATATATATACACTACCGTTCAAAAGTTTGGGGTCCCTTAGAAATTTCCTTATTTTTGAAAGAAAAGCACAGTTTTTTTCAATGAAGCTAACATTAAATTAATCAGAAACACA
>JAVSBV010167553.1:0-14084 GCA_033117975.1 Parotocinclus spilosoma | reverse complement strand
TTTGCAAATGTATTTTTCAATGAACAAAGTTCGTAAGCAACAGTAGTTCTTGTTTGTACGTTCGCTATGTGTGTAAAACGCACAATAAAGGTTTAATAAACATTTAATATGTTACATAGCACGTACAGTCTTGTAACATAGGGCATTTTTTAATCAGACCAGCCGGTTATTAGGACCAAAACGATCGCGTCCCGATGTGGTCCCATTAACCGGACTCGACTGTATTTAAATGAAATAAATATATATATATAAAATATGTCAAATTGCATTTTAAACCCAGATTAAAACTAGAACATCTTGTTTAACAACCAGGTCTTTTAAGCTCTTGCATTTGTACGGATATTGCCATGAATAAAGGCTAAATGACCATAATAATAATGGTAGAAGATCATAACTAGGCTGTAAACAATAGGCTGAAGCAAGTATCCCTCCACTCCGTGGTGCCCCGTCCAGTGGGCGTTTAAAGCTGCGTTTTTCACAGCCGTTACAAATAGTTGGAAACTAAACACGACGTTCACTTCTGTGCACCTCCTCGTCTCGTAATTGTTGGTGGAAACTATTTCGACTTGGATTGGTGGAGACGTTTTATAATATTTCTTTAACCGTTCTGAGTTCTCAGTCTTTGCTTTGGTCTGCTGAGCAGTAACGTAAAAACATTTACTTTTCCTTTTTAGCGCAGTCATGTCAGAAAAGGTGGTACTATATTACTTCAATGGCCGCGGCAAAATGGAGTCTATACGGTGGCTTTTGACCGTTGCTGGTGTAGAGGTTTGTAAAATAACTTTTTAAAGAATTTTTATAAACTTTACAGCCCAGATAAATTGTCATTCATTGTTATTTTGCACTCATAGTTCGAAGAGGTTTTTTTGACCACCAGAGAACAATTCCAGAAGTTGGTGGATGGTATGTATATGCTTTACTGTTTTTATTATTATTATTAGTAGTAGTAGTAGTATTAGTATTATTTAATGGTGAATAAGATGTATTGATAAAACGTCAGCTCTCAAACTCATTCATTTATCTTTATTCCACCATGTTTTATACACTTTTATGGGGATTTGAAACACATGAAACTGTTCTCGCTGTTAGGTGAATTAAATATTTCTGAAGCACAATTTGGGTGTTTCTAAGCTATTGAGCATATGTATTTCTTGACAACATCCATCACCCACAAGTACACAATTCATGCACCATCCAAATAATGCCTGCTTGCCGGTAGTCCTGTTGGGGTTGTGGACATTAGAGAACCAGAGTAAATGGGAATAAGACTGTATGTATAGAAATAGATGGACTACAGTCTGTTGAATGACGTCGTGCATCTTTATGATAAGTGGAGGTGATCAAATGGACAATGGGTGTAGATACAGGGAGGTGTACCTATCAGGTGTGTAGTTTTATATATAGTATTTAAGCGCCCACAGACTCCAGATTACCCAAATAAAAGGTGCCAAATATTAAGTAAAAATATGCAGTATCTTATATCTTTTTCACAAATGAGAAATGTTTGATTTAAGATTGTAAAGTTGAATATTAAGGCCAATAAGAAGTTCTGAAGTAGCAATAACATGTAATACATTTGTTTCATGCAAAAAACAAGTCTATTCTCTAACCTATAGAGCAATACTTCTGTAAATTTTAATTGTTAGGGAGAAATTTTCTCTTTTTGGATGATGTGGAATAGTTATGATCAGTGTTGTCATGCCATAAACACCAGCAGGAGTCTGTCATCATGTTTGCCTTCTCTCTGCTGTGATATATACTGTATGTTCCATGGGCTTGATGTCTTGGTGGAAGCTTTCTTCTTGTTCTTCACTCATAGCTCCATAGCATAGCATAGTGGAGTACTTTAGGTGGATATCAAGGAAATGGAATTTTCTCCCAGTCTTTAAATAGCAATCAGTAAGTTTTTAACTAAAAGTGTATAGTTTTCAGCCTTGAAGTTGCCAAGAAAGTCTGTATTCATGTCAGAAAAAGCAGACCAAGCATCATTTTCTTTGGTTTTCATGGAACTCTCTGTATTTGATTAGACACTTAATCTGTGGGGCAGCAAATTTGCCAGCTTTCAAATTTTAATGTGAAAGAGCAGGAAATTTGGTACACAGGTACAAAGGGCACTCACCACATTGATCCAAAGTTAATAGTTAACAATCTGTTTCATGAGTACCAATTTTATATGCAATAGGGGGAGCAACACTTTCTGAGGATTAACAAGTGGTTAATTCTAATTATTCTTTTCACCAATCTGAAATTTTTCTCTAGTGCTCCATTCTTTCCTTGTATAATGATCTGCCTTTGGTTAGCTATCCTCTGTTAAGATACATAAATGTGGTACTGGGACCCCCAGGTTCTTTTCCTTTAGCCTTAAACCCAGTAACTCTGCTGATGACTTCAGAAGATCAACAGGGCACAACATCTTCTTTTGATTATTTTGAAAAATTGTAAAGGACAGAATTCATTATTATCGGAACATTTCAAAATACTGAAGATATTTACAGGGAGACAAACTAATTGAATGTTGGATGACAACAAAAACAGATTTAACAGAGGTAAATTTGCTGCAAATTCCGAATGCTGACCTCGGCTTACACGCTTCTATGTTTTAATGTTTAATTGTCCACAATCTTATACAGTCTTATACTGAAAATGTAATTTTCAAATTTTTGTTAGTAATTTAATCAGGTTTTCTCAGTCTTTCCATTTACTTCTCCTTGTGAGGGTGGTGGTAACCAGTTCTGTTTTTCTCAGTTGCTCTGGTTTTCAGTTATCTTTTTTTTTTTTTTTATGAACTCTTTTGTGAACTGCAGATGGAAAGCTCACCTTTCACCAGGTTCCAATGGTTGAAATGGATGGAATGAAACTTGTTCAGACAAAGGCTATCTTGAATTACATTGCTGGCAAATACAATCTCTATGGAAAGGATCTAAAAGAACGCTACCTGTGAGTGGAACCTTTACAAGCAATCTAAATGTAAAATAAAACGTGTAACGTGTAAGTTTGTCTCAATTTGACTCAATTCTCCTTTTAAGGATTGATATGTACGCTGAGGGAGCTAGGGATATCTTGGACATGACCATGGCGCTGCCCTTTACACCAGCAGACAAAAAAGAGAGTCAAACGGAGAAATTGCAGTGCAAAGCCAAAGAGCGCAGCCTTCCAGCGTATGAAAAGGTGTGTGATGCTTCCACAGTACGAGTTTGTGTCTGTGCTAGAAGAAATGTATCCTTATGTGTACTGTCTCTTAGGCTCTTACTGGATCCCAGTACCTGGTGGGTAAGCAGCTGAGCTGTGCAGATGTGAATTTCTTTGAAGCCACTCTCATGCTGGAGGAGATATTTCCCACAATCCTGTCTACGTTCCCCAAAATCCAGGTGAGCTGCTTGTAAATTCAGGCAACAGTTTACACACTGTTGGAACCGAAATCTGAAAGTCTGGATAAAGTGTCTGATAAATGCTGTAAATGTAAAAATAATACTTTTGTCTGACAGAGGCAAACAATGCATAGCTAGACAGTATTATAAACAACACAGAAGACCACCCAGATGAAACAGAGACTCAGCAAGTGTTTGTGAACCAGCTTATATAGTTATAAGGGAGGAAGAATATAAAATATAACTATCAATATCAGTTGTAGGCCACTTAGGTTTAAATGTAAAGGTTACATTATTTTTATAATTATGTTTATATATAATTATATATATATATATATATATATATATATTTATATATTTTAATACTTTCGCTATTTAATTTATTTTCTTAAATTAGTTAATTAATCCTAGTTAGTTCAGGATTGTATCTTGTTAGGTTGAAACATTGTTTCAGTTCAATACAGTGCTTTTCTTATACAGGTACGCGCCATTTAACGACCGCGTTACGCTATGTTTCTGTGACCCAAATGTTGTTTCTTTTTATGTTACTGTACTGTAAACATAAATAGTACTGTTATACACATGGTACAAACACTGTTATAAACATTTGGTAATGTATGGAAATTCACAGCTCTTGTACTCCAGCTGTGTTTGACAATGGTCATAATGTTTCACAAAGTTTCTGTTTCTTACAGGAATTCCAAAAGAGGATGAAAGAAATTCCAGCGATCAGCAAATTCCTTACGCCTGGCAGTCAAAGAAAGCCTCAGCCTGATGAAGCGCTTGTAAAAACAGTCATGAATGTCTTGAGCCATCTTTTTTAAAAGCTGGTCACGATGCAGTCACAGATCAACCAAACGCTTAAATGCTTCATCTGCAGGAAGTAAAATGATTACTCAAATCACTACACAGAACCAAACACTGTGATTTAAAATGCTGTGACCTTACACATTTCAGAAATGTGGAAGAAGCAAAGCATTGCATCCCACAGACTGCACTAAATTATCGTTTTTTATTTCCGAGATAATTAATTGTTATGATGGCAATTTTTTTTCATTAAAATGAATGAATGGTAATAACTGTGTGGCAATGACCATTGAAATATGACACATCTTCAAGCAAGTGTGTCAGATTAATAGAATAAACAGTCATATAATCAAAATTCCCAATTAATAATGTGGATTAAAAGTACAACCAGACAAAACGGCAATTATGGACAATGATAGCCGACCATTATGACCAAGACTTTTAGTAGTGGAGTCCAAATCACGACCAAGACCAGGTTAAGATTTCTGAAAGATATTACTAATAATACTAATAATACTATATTTCATCATATACTTTGTAAATTATAGCATTAAATAATATCTAACTTTATTATTTAACTAAACAGTTATTAATATAACTAAAATTATTATTATATTATGGTCGTTTTTCTCTCAACTTAATCAAAATTACCCTATTATTAAATGTAAAACTAGAATAACATTTCAGTCTGCCCTCAAACTAAAACTATCCTAAACTATACTAAATAAAAGGAGCAGGTTAAAAGGCACACTTGTAATCTTATCGTCTGGCTATTCTTTACATTTAGACATGTAAAGAAAGGACTGATTTAATCAGTCTGAATGGACTGTTGATATTTAACGACACAAAAAAAAAGTTCTGTTAATATTTAACATTATCTCAGACAGACACATTGGACTCGGCTAATGTTGTGTTGGTGTGTTGGTGAGTAATATGGTAGATGTGTCTAATAAAGAGCACAGTAAGTGAGCACAGTGTTTAAAAACTCCAGCAGTAGTGTTGCGTTTGATCCACTCATACCAGCATACCACAAACTAACATCACATCAGTGTCACTGCAGTACTGAGAATGATCCACCAGCCAAATAGTACCGGATCTGTGGAGGTCCTGACAATTACAGAACATAGTAAAGGGGACAAACAAATTATGTAAAGAAACAATGGGCCACAGTCTGTAATTATATAACTATAAAGTGCTTTTATATGGTAAGTGAAACTAATAAAATGGATAATGAGTGTAGAACCAGGTAAGTGTACCTAATAAAGTGAATGTACATTGTATAATGTATATTTACCGTGAATAAAACGGAGTTTAAAAGCAAGAATTTCAAAGTGACCTTGTAACATTACTTGAGAAAAATATACCTTGATTTAGGATGAACGAATATAAAGTATAAAACAATTTTAAACCATTTTTATTTGGAATGTACAATATTAATGTTTTCTCAGTTAGTGAACGAATGATCTGGGGTCATGCCTGGATATTGTCAGGAATGTTCTGGTAGTTTTAAAGGCAACTGTAATGATCAATATCTTGAAATGGCAAATTCATAGTAGCAGCAGGCGCACAACCATCAGGAGGCTGAAATCAGAGCACAGAATGACCTTTGTACATGGCTCTTATAATATGTAGGTTAAAAGGCAACAAGCAAGACATACAAGTAAAACATAAACAATGGTTTGCACTTTATCCTATAAAAAAAAAAACTATGTTGTAGTTTATGTACTTGTAGTTTAAGTACTATGTACTTGTTTCTGAAATGTTAGTTGTACAGATAATTTGGCATTAATTTATATCAGTACATTGAGAATAATTTATATAAGTACATGCACAACAATGCTGGGGTCTATCTCTGGATTTTCAAAAAGAGAAAGAAAACTTACATGGAAATAAGCTTAGAAAATGCACTTACTGATATAAAACAAACAAACGACTAAACAAATGCACCTAGATAGAAATGATTACAGTTGTGGTCTGATTAAACACTGAATCTTGCCACAAGAGGGGGTAAAAATGCTCCCCCGCTGATTTATAAAAAGCTCTTAGAGACTTATTTTGGGTAGTGTACCCCTTGGTGAGAGATGATTGACTGATAGACAGGGGTTTGCAGTGAAGGTGCTGCCTGTATCTGGATGGTGGACAATACAGATGTGGGAACTACTTGTGCTGTCAGTAGATCAAACAATCCTCTGTACTGGTTGTTGGTCTGGGCCATCGGGAGCCTGGTCACTGTGTGTGTGTGTGTGTGTGTGTGTGCCCTCATGGAACCACTGCTCCTTACAGCTAGGCCAAAAAGTCCTAGATGGCAGGCAAGTCATCAAAACAGCCTTCCTGCCTCTCTCAATCCAATGATATGCCCCCTCTCATAGTGTGTCAACTGGGAAACATGTCTTTGTAGGGACATGTCTAGCAGTAAATGATCCTTAAAAAAAAAAAAAAAAAGGTACGCTACCCAAGAGTAGCCCCTAAGAGCCTTTTTAATATACCAGTGGAGGAAGCCCTCTTGTGGCAAACCCAGTATCTAATCAGACCACACCTGTAATCATTTACATTTACATTCTGACATGTCTGGGTGCATAACTGGCTGCATTATTTTTTTTAGTCAGTGAGTAAACATCATGAAGTTTGGATTATCCATATCAGCTCTTAACATCTATGAAATCCCCAGTAACATTTTAGCATGAATTCACATCCAACATCTCAGCCTTTATTACTTTAACCAAACTTTAGCAATGAGGCAAGTCTGAGAACAGTATATTAGATCACAACTTTTTCCTTAACCCTCACCTTAATCCAGTCACAAGTCCAGCAGGAATTAACTTTCCTGATTTCTTAAATCTTGCTCCCATCACAAGTGCCAGAACACCAGAGGCAGCTAAAAGAAAAGAACAAAAACATTGCAATCTCAAAATAATCGTTCAAAACACATATTCTTCAATTAATGGCTGCTAGTTAGACTTACCAAGAGAGGTCCATTTGTCATGCGGGTCAATAGTTATCTTTAAGGCCCCATATGCCGATATGGCTCCAAAAAACAATCCCGCAATTAGTGACATCATGCTTCCTGTGACAATGAATAATTAATGAACAGGTGTAACTCACACGTATGCTCCCACTCAGCTTAAATCATTAGTATACTGCATGGCATGGGTGTCGGTTTGATTATTAAACATGACTCCTACCTAAACATATCTAAACGTGACTGGACCAGCAACAGACGTATATATTTTTAATTAATTTAGATTTCTTGACTTCAAAACAGTCTGAAGGTTTTATTGCAAAATTAGTGTTAACCAAGGCTGAAATGATGCATTGTGGAGATGGATTATCCGTTCTTGTTTATCACGCCATCTGAAGCAATGACATTTTCTTAATACCATAGAGCACAATTATATCTCATGCTCAGAAGCACATCCCGTTAATAAAAATGTCTTTAATCAAATGTAAATTCAATAATTGTGACCAAATCAAATCACGATTTTGAACTGAATCATGTCTTGGGCAGAGTGTATCGTTACACACCTATTGGTAACCCACTGAAACTTCTCAATGCTCTAAAGATTGTTCACATAAAAGAACGATACATAACAGCTGTCCTAACTGTTGCCTTTGGAACACGAGCTTTTGAAAGAGCATTCAACTGCCGAACAGTGAGATGAGCGCAAGGGGGGTACCGATGTACTGTACACGTTGTTGCCAGTTTATATGCACAATGTTTATCAAAACGACCACCTAACACTCAGTCCCGTTCCTTGCTTTTGTATGCATTACAGTATTAAAAAGCTAAAAAAGCAGAACATGCAGCTTCTAGCGGCTACAGTGGCAAGCATTCAGTGTGACCTCCCCTTACACTTGAGCAATAGCAGCACTTGGAAGCTCCATCGGGATGCCAAGTTGACTCTTCTACAGTAGCAGGAGAGAAACCGCTAAGAAGGGGACGGATGTGAAAAGGCTAAATTACGCTGGTAAAAAGTGTTATAGAGAAACGAATCCATGTTCAGAATGCTTGCATCAAATTGTGAACACTATGTTATATACAGTCATTAAAGCATTGCTAAAACTAGGGCTGTACCGATCCGATATTCTGTATCGGTCTCGCCCCGATATGTCAAAATCACTAGATCAGACCTCGGATGGGTTGAAAAAACAGTTTGATCCGATACATTTCCTATCACATGTATGCTTTACTACAATTTAGACAACACGCCATAAACACACGTGTGTCACGTGAGCAACCGCTGGACCTCGAGTTAAAACTGTTAGCTAGCAACGTGGTCATCATGTCAGCTGTGTGGTCATTTTAAGCTCAAGCTCAAGATAAAAGTAAAACAGCCAAATGCAACGTATGCAACGCATACCGATATCGGTATCGCCAGATATTCGAGTTGGCAGTATCAATATCGGGCATTACAAAAATGGTATCGTACCAGCCCTAGCTAAAGCAACAATCTAATCGTGGCCCAAGACTTTTGCACGGTACTACGTCTGTAATATTGGATCATTTCTCATCCTGATAACGATCTGGTTTTTTTTTTGGTTAACTGGCACCTCTTCTTCGTCTGCATTTAGGGATGATGTTTAGGTCAGAGTGAACTAAAATAGAGTAATGTTTAGAGTAAACTAAACTATTCAACAACTTAATACATAACACTACACTACATAACACCACATAACACTAGTCTGTGCAAAAAAAACCCCAAACAGTTCTGTTGACTGCATAACAAATGGACTTAAACTAGGTTAACAGGCACCAGCTACCTCCCCACCTTTTTTCTTATATCCCATAAAGCCTCCGATTGCGATAGCAGCTGCATAACCAAATCCGATCCAGTCAACGGCCATGCTGTCCTAAAAGAGAAAGACAAATCACAGAAATGTCTAAAACACTGCAAGCTATAAGCAGTGCACACAGGAACCAGGTTAACTGCAGCAAGCTGATAAGCAATCGTTTGTAATGTCCTCACCAATGATATAGCTTGTTATATATATATATATATATATATATATATATATTTATTCAATGATTAAAGTCTTTGCAGAAGCACTTAATATCTAACACGCTTTTCTGGCGCCGTTCAAACGTTCAGATATCGGTGCTTCCTGTGTTTGCACGTGACGTCACCAGGAACGGAATGGAGGAGAGGCCACAGAACAGAAGGTATATGCACGTGACGTCACCGCATTGCTGTATAGAATATGTACTGCTCCGAAAAATGAGGGGATTCGAAAAATGTTCTGATATAATTTCTGTGAGCGGTGTACATTGTATCGATGTGGCTCGAAAAAGCTGGGCTTTTTTGTGCTTCGTTTACATAAAAAAAAAAAAAAACACACAAAAAAAAAACAGCTGTTTCATGTAAGTAATACGTTAATTAATGTAAGTAATACGTTAATTAATGTAAGTGTAATTAACTTTATAGACACCCTGTAGATAGATAAATATATTTGTACATGTGTGTTATCCTATTCATCTATTTTTTGGTTTCAGTGGCTTTTTTGGAATACAGTGGGCGTGGTGTGTGGACTGTGACGTCATGTGGATGCCGTCTATAACAGCAGGGACGTTTTGGACTGGTATTACCTGGGTGGTAATAGCACTGTGCTATTGGAAGTAGTACGCTTACGTTTGACCCACTACCTGTACATTCTCTCTTTTCTTTAGCTATATAATCTGGTTCACATTCTTTCGCTGCGTCTCAGTTTCATCTGGCTGATTTTCAGTGTTGCTCGTCATGTCTGTTAAAACAAAAGAATTAGGTCCATCATATCATCTGTTCTATAATTCCATAAATCTTTTACGAAATTATGGTTATATTATTTCCATACATAAATAATTTACATTTCCAGTATTTAGCAGACGCCCTCATTCAGAGCGACTTACAACTGATACAGTCTTACAACCCAAGCAATTTTGGGTTAAGGGCCATGCTCAAGGACCCAACGGTGGCAGCTTGGCAAAGGTGGGATTTGAACCCTGGACCTTCTGGTCCAGAGCCTTAACTTAAGGTACTGGTCCAGTACCTTAACCGCTAGGCTACCACAGTCCCAGAAGTTTCAAGAAGATCAAGAGCCTTGCTTACTCAACTGTGGCAACTTGGCAGAGGTGGGATTTGAACCCAGAACCTTCAGGTCCAGAGTCCAGTGCCTTAACCGTCTATGGTGTAGCAAATAATGTGGTGGCATTAGAGTTACTGTGTAGATGAGTTCCCATTGTACTTTCAGCAATATCTCTCACGTATGTTTCATTTTCACAGATGCCATGTGAATATACTTTTTATATTTAAATTACAGTAAAAAGAATTTGTCACTATGGTCATTTCTGGGCAACGTCCATTTCACAGACTGTATACTGCTCACAAAAATTGTTTCAAAATGAAATTTTGTGAGCCGTGTATGCAGTGGGGGTCAAAAGTTTGAGATTTCTAGTAAAGAAAAGTCATTTTGCTTTTTACCCCCTCGTATTTAATACAAAGTTATTTCATTACAAATCATTTAAATAACATATGCATTTGAGCGAAAAGAAGAATCTTTGAAGGAAAATATGTTAATACTTTTTCAAAATTGCTCAGTATTTGGGATATGAAGCAACATGAAGCATATGTTGCTCTTAACTCTGTGTACTTTTCTGCATTAATGCTGCCATCAGAGAAGCGAAAATGGTTTTTGTCAAAGGCACTGACACAACCCCATACCATGGCAAACTCTGGCTAAAAACAGTCTAAATGGTCCCATCTTTGGTAGTACATGGTGTACATAAAAAAAAAAACTGATTCAAATGACCACAATAAACATTTCCACATTGAGACGGTCCATCCCAGATGTTTCAGAGCCCAGAGAAGTCATTGCAACTTCTGTACATGGTTCACATAAGGCTTCTCTTTTGCACTGTTCTAGCTATGTTCTAAGTTGCATTTGTGAAAATCATCTTCATTGCGTGGGAAAGATTTGACAAAGTAATCCCTTGCCCGTGCGGTTATAGCAGCCATTGATTAATGATTATGAAGTACAGTCTGGTCATGGATTGGTTCCAGGAACATGACAGCAAGTTTTTCTTGCTGACTAGATCTCAGTCCTATATATCATTTCTGTCACAATTAAGAACAGGCTGTTCAAGTCAAGTCAAGTCAGATTTATTTATATAGCACTTTTTACAATTGCGTATTGTCTCAAAGCAGATTTACAGTATTAGGTTATCTTATATGGCCATGAGCTTTTAGAAAAAGTTCAGAGCATGTCTTTACCTTTATCTAATTTGTGCCAGCTGTGAGAAAGTCTACTAACTGAATGGGTCAGTTTTTCTCCAGAACACCTAATACAATATTTGCCATTATACTGAATGCCACATTTAAATGCCTTAGAGCTTTACAAGGTTTAATAATAACAGATTCTATGTGTCTTTGCACAATTAATACAGCTGTCAAAAATCAGAAATGAAGACTAGGTATCTAGGATAGATCGGATAGGACTTTCTCCATGTGTCACAGTGGGTATCATCTATAGCACTGTCTCTTTTCTGTCTGACAAAACCCAAACTTATAATTCCAATAAACGATAAAAGATGAAGGCAACGAGATAAACACATTATACTGCTAAACACATTATGGAATTGAATGTTGACAGGGCCTAAAGGATGCAGTTTGCAATGATAAAGAGAGGAGGCGTTGTTTCTCTTTTTATACTTTTTGAATTCTGTCCTAGTCCTAGAGTGGTATCATCTTTAAACGTTCTGGATCTGCTCCCCACACGGTCCCCTCTTTCTGAGACGAGATGCCTGTGTGACTGACAAGTGACCCAGTTGGAATTCACTACAGAGACTCGAACCCAGGTCATCGAAGTGCTGGCCTAGATAAGTGACAATGTGCAATTGAAATTGTATTTAAGTTATTATGCAATGCTTTTATTAAAATACACAGCTCATGATATGCACCATTTATTAATTCCAACAAATGCTTGTTTTCAGAGTAACAACCAGTGGCAAATTTAGGACCAAAAGGGGTACTGGGCATTTAATATGACCAGCTCCATTCACCACGTTTTTGTTTTTAAACAAAATAAACTGTACATTTAAATGTAATTTTGAATCATTCACATACTTGTGAAGGAAGAACATCTAACAAAATTCCATTGATGCTGAACCTGTGATATAAAGTTCTACCAAGTGTGCTACCAAATTCCTTAATTGTGACAAAATAATTAAGTTAGATGTTCTTCAGACAAATCACACATACAGGACTAACATGTACAAGATAATCAGAAGCTGACCTCACAGTCATGTTCCAAAGTATAGTGGAAAGCCCTTTTAGAAGAACAAAGGCTGTTGTAGCAGCAAATGTGGAGCAAAATGCATAGTAATATCATTGATGTTTTAAGTGTCCCCAAAGTTTTTTCCATATATCTTTGGAGTGGTACAAGAGAAACCTCTGCTGGTGGTTTCTCACCTAACGATGCCAACATTTAGACACAATATTTAGTACTTTAATACCTAGTTTAGAAATAAACTTTTAAAAGTGAGACAACAGATTACGCTTAAGAACTTGTTACAGGCTGTTAATGAACACTACATTTTCAGTGACCTATTCTCAATGACCATTTCATTGCACTTTTATTTTTCAGTTTTATTATGCTTCTTGATAGATTTGATACAATAAAATACAACAAGGTTCTTCATCTGAACAAGGAACTAATATCTAATATGTATCAAAAGAAAGGATTAATGATTAACACTGATTATATTCAGCACCCACTGGTAGTTACCACATCACGTAATGTCTCATTTGTAGAAAGATTACATCTCTGTCCAGTCCTCCTTCTCCTAAGGGTGGAAGAATCCAGCTATCATTGGGAATGACTTTCCGCTGCTTTATTGCATGCCATTTATTGCATACAGGGTAAAAGTTTATCTGTAGGTTTGTTTGTATGAAAATTACATAGCTCAGAGTAAAATCATTTGGCTTGGTATCTGGGCGTAAGCATTCCAAAGTCTCATCCATCAGAATGGTACTGGTCAATCCTGTGCCCTGTACACTTTTAGAGTCTATACAGAATAGGGAAGTTATGGCCATCCTTTGATCAATAGTCACAGTGGCTATGTGAACTCAACTGCTTAGAAAAGTCAGGAGATATTTCTAAATGAATTATCCCATAATGACATATTTTTGTGAGCAGTGTAATAATGTTGGGTAACAACTTAACAAGCTGTTTAGATGTTTTAACTTTCTCCCCAAAGTCATATGTGGGTATTTTTGCTGGGACTCTTGTTGTTGGTGCACAAGCTACAGTACTGGAAAGTGGACAATAAGGCCCAGGGTTTGTTTTGCTGCTAATCATCAGCGCTTAAGCAAGGTAACAAAACACAATGACTTGGATTGTAAGATTGTATCAGCTGTAGCCAAGGAACTCTGGATAAGGGCGTATGCTAAATGACTAAACATAAATATGATTACTTCTTTATATTTTAGCCCGTAATGGACCAGTTGCATATTTATGGGTTAATCAGAACCCAAATTAATGCTTTAGCTACCTGAATGATTAAATAAAAAATGTATTACAGCCTCACGCAATAGTTATCAAAAATAACTTTAGCCCCACAAGTTGTAACTTTGAATGATTCATAATTTTATACAAAGCTATAGAGCATTTTAATTACAGTGTGTAAAAATGTTAATGGTTAAGCTCATTAACTTGACATAAATGGGGGATTTGCAGTTCTATAACAGAGCATGAATGCAATCAGTGTTTTATTCTGCTAAGCCTTACCTAGTACACTGAGCTTTGACAAACACCAAAGAAAATCACTATCTTAATATTGTTATATTTTGTTTATTACTTTAAAGACCTTGTCACGGTGGCCTGGTGGGTAGCAAGAAGCCCCACAAAAAGAAGGTTCTGGGTTTAATCCCAGGGTGGAGC
>JAVSBV010167532.1:0-14085 GCA_033117975.1 Parotocinclus spilosoma | reverse complement strand
TAGCTACTATATAATAATAAAATATTATTAATTTTTACCATTTACCAGTTATATATATATATATATTTATAAATGGTAAATGGTAAAAAATAATAATATATGAAAATATAATATCAAATATAACATACTGACAATGAAAAACTACAAATAAGTACAAATTAAATTAATCTATACAAAAAACAGTAATCAATTTATTTAATTCTAATTTTACCAGACACCAATTGGTAAGGAAGATGACAGGAATAAAGCCCGTGCCATTGAGTTCTACTGATGTTCCAGAGTCTGAATTCACAAATAATTCCAGACACATTTCAGTTCTCCCTAAAACCACAATAATGATAACTAACTTCAACTAATATGCATTCAAACTGAATCATTTGCAAAATTATTGCTTTTAATTTTTTTATTTTTTTATTTTATGCAGTGAATATGTGTATGCATGTGAACATACTACACAAAAAGTCATAAAGCCTGACACAATCCTGTGTATTGTAAATATGGGCCATATTGAGAGATATTAAACTCTGGCTCCTTGTGGGAGACCAACAGGCAAATTTCCAGTGACTTCACTGCTTTTTAATGGAAAACACGTAAGTTTCCCACTCATTTGAGCGTTTGCACACAGATACTGTAGGCAACACTGAAAAACACACAGAGAGAAACACAAATGTAGCATAAATAGAAGCTATAGAGAGAAACACAAATGTAGCATAAATAGAAGCTATAGAGAGAAACACAAATGTAGCATAAACAGAAGCTATAAAGGTAAGGAAAGGCAAATGCTGGAAGGTATAATGATCACTCAAGAATAAAAAAACAGAAACAACATACATACAGTACTAACTAATTAATCTTGAGCCCATAAACTAGCAGTCTTGGTTTTCTCTCTGTGTCTACCTCACTTTTTGGTTTTGGAGTAAAGTGGATTCGGAAATTGTTGAAGTAACATTGATTATAAACTATCTTTAATATTATTCTATCGTTAATGAATATCAACAATCCATTAAAAAAACAGAATAAATAAGTTCCCACTTGGGTGCAGATACAAAGATTCAATTCGCCGGACAAGATGCATGGGTACGACATCGGGTCAAAGTGGATATCTGTTTACTATTCTCCCACTGAATCAATCTTATAAAGCATAGGTGGCAGGATGGTACCCTTAGAACTCGCCCCAGGTTTGTGGGTGTTTTTTTGGGAGAGTGCATCAGTTTATATAGTTATATGCGGGAGAGAATATGAAGATAGTGGTGGATAAACAAATAAGTACTACTTAGTTTTTTACCAAGACAGGAAAATACAGTTATGAATGCTATTTCAAGCTTGTTACAAATAAGTAGCCTAAAAGTCATAAATGCATAAAAAAGTTTTTCATCACATCAAACAAGTTAGAACAATTTCTAGTCCAAACATGAGCTAATGAGCTTGACCTGTAATATAGTTAGCTTTCAAGTGAACAGCAGACTTCTGCTGCTCTTAAACTCTTATCTCCTGCCTCTTTTCATGAATCCAGAGTGTTGCCTGGCTTGTATGACAGGCTGGACAGAAGAAGAAGAAGCTAAATGCACTGTGCCGGAGTGCAGCAGAACAATAATAATATGCTGCTTATAAATCAATTGCTTATAAAGAAAAGCAATTAAACACAGGGTTCTGTAATCATTAATAATTTGAATATGGTACATCAGGCTGTGCAGCACAGTGTCTTTGCTGTTTTGAGTCTGATTACGACCCGGCGCCCAGAGTGAAAAAGCATCCCAGCGTCCACCGTTTTTTCCTATTTAAATGTATTATCACTTTTAAAACCTTAATCTGTAAAGTACACAGACGTTAATTTGATGGATGTTAAACATTTCAGTGTGTGAAGGAGACTTTTTTGTTGGTGTATTTTTACTACCAATTAAGTACAATTGTGTTATTTACTGCTGCCCTAGCGTACTCTATGTTTTAAATGTATGGCTTTGGAATCCAACATGTACCTTCCAGCCACATAGTCTACTATCAGTCAGCCATCCTTCTATTTTTGTGGCCCAAGCTTACAATAGAGCATGCTGTTGAGAAACAGCTGTGCTACAGTAGAGCATACATTATTGCATCATCCCTACATAACTGAGCACTGAGGAAAAAGTGAAAGATAGGAGGCAATGCAATGACATTTACATTAAGACAAAAATAAAAATCCTGGAACAACCATTTGCAAAACACACCTCCAGGAAAGAAAATAGATCTCCCATTTATCATTTCCCAATCTAAAGCCTGGTTAACATCTGAAGTTTGTATTGTTTCACACTATGTGTTATGTAATTTATCAGGGTAGTATGTGCAGGAGTTGAAACTCTTACGTTTAGACAGTCTTTCCTCTTAGACTTTCATCACATGACCGCACACCATCAATACTCCTCTGACATTAGCACATGGAGTAATGTCAAAATGAAACCTCTTTCTGCTAAGAAAAGGTTTCATGAAGACAAAATGGCCACAAACTAATTTGTGTTTTATTACTGCAGCCTTTACTCTAATCTATGTTTGGTGCCATGCAAACACATATAATAAGATAATTATACGACTATGCTATGCTAACTGTTCATGAATGAATATGCAAGAACTAAAAATCTCATGAGGACAATAAAATTCTGACTATATATAAATATCAAAATGATGTTTATAGAGTTAAGCAATCAGAACAAGCTGTTTTCATACTTGCTGTTGCATTTCTGAATTTTCTGTTGTGATTTGTTTTTAATAATACATTTTACACATAAAACATAACAGCAACATATTAAATTAACTGACTGTTAAACCTCCAGTCTAAACATAGTGGCAATGCATCTAATAAAATAACATGCACTTTAGCATTGTTAATGTAAGCCCTGTTAACTATCTGATTGAAATGATGTTCAAAGGCTACATTAGTCACCTGGAATTGAGTAATGTTGTAGCGCAGAACACCAGGTTGTGTTTCATATCAGATAAACCTCTGTACAGCTAAAGCACATTTTATATTCCTGTATCAGTACCTCTGACTGATTCCATCTATTTCTTTTCCGTCATGCTGTGCCATTCACTCTCTGTTTTTGTTTTTCCTTCCCACGTGTATTTGTTTTGGTAGCGTGTTGTCATCTGCTGCGTCATGTCCCTTTCTTGCTCTGATTGCTTCTCTGCCTGCAGCTGTGCTTAATTTTTTTGTTATGCTCCCATAAGTGGCTTTTTCCACTCATTCCTTGCCAGAACATCATTCTTATCCCATGTGTGTTTTGATTTGCAGTCTGGTACCTACTGCAGGTTTTTTTTTTTTCTTTCATTTTTGTAGATTTTGCACTATGAGGTTGTTTGTTATACTGGCACTGATCCATTTTCTTACTTTTTCTTATGTTTAGCTAGACTGGTTTTCTAGGGTTGTTAGACATTGTCCTTTCCCATGTTGTGTTTTTGTATCTAAACATTTAGCATATATATATATATATAAAACACTGGAGAGTTCTGAAGTGGCAATGAGTCCGGATCTAAATCCTATTGAACACTGGTGGAGAGATCTTAAAGTTGCTTAAATTACCACTTCAAAAAGGAGAGATCTGGAGTAGTTTGCAAAAGAAGAGTTTTGCATAAAATTATATCACTTTTGGCTTTTTATTTTTCTGTTTTATTCCAATACACACAAAAGAAATAAACATGTGTATGACAAAACATGTGTAATTGCAATACACAACACTTTATTATTTATATTGCTCATTTCCATTTTGTTTTTATCACAAAATGCAGAGGTGCATGATCCATGCAAAAAGAGGTCCAAATAGAGAGCTTCAAATATGAGATGTCCCAGATCTTGTTATGCCAGGATCTGGCTAAAATTAGGCACTGCACAGGTCCAATTAAAATCAGGTAAATGTTTTGTTTATATAATTCATATAATTCATACATAGTTACATTTTGCAGCTCATACTGATACATAATGACACTCCTAAGCATTCTGCTACTAAATACAACTTTTATAAAGGTTTGTAAAGGTAAGTGCTTTAACAAAAAACACAAACTGCTGATCTATAAAGCACAAATATAATTAAGTTTAGGAATCTAGTTAAATAAATTACAAGTCATTGTGTGCTTAAGCCCTCTGAGCTACATGTTCCACCCACAACCATGACATTTCTTTGTATTTTTTATCAACTTTTCCTTTTAAAACTGTGTCATAGATTTGCAAAAAATGTATATCTATTACCAACCCCTGTGTTTTAGTGTGATGAGTTCATGTACCTTTACAAGCAGGCGTTACATGCAATTCTTTCTAGATCTGTTTATCTAAATAAAATGGATGAAAACATATACATGATTTGTACATTACAATAGATCGACGATCGTACAATAGACATTGTACAATAGATCGGTATTTTCCTATAGAAAAACAGTAGTGACTTTTTCTCTGTGAAACTTATGCACCACTGATAATAACTCTGATTTACCCTACTGGAAGAAAGTTTCAGAGATCTGTCATGGCTTGCGGTTATACCCAGTGGCAGGACTATGGGAATAAGAAATTTGACTTGACGGCTGTCTGTTCAACTATATTCTTGCTGGTATTCGAGGCTGGTAATCTTGAGCACTCATTGTTCAACGGATTGTGTTGCTACTTCCACTAATTCTTTATTTTATTTAATGTTTTCAAATCTTAATCTAGCCCAGCAGCATAGGGACTCTGGTCAGACAGCATCTCCTGGTGATACAACAGCAACACGTGACAGTCCTGTAATGCACTTGCAACCACTGCTCTGTATCAAGCAGGGTTAAAATGTAACAATTCTACTTTGTTAAGATTTCAGATTAGGTTTAGAATTATTATACTTGTTAAATCTGCCACAAAACAACTTACGATGATGGTCTTTTAAGATCAGGTTTCAATGGACACGCTAAACCTAGTCCTACACTATGTGGAATATTCATTGAAAGCTCACAGGATCATTTAATCTAACAGTAGATTTTCATCTGTCTATTAAAGCAACGCATCTCACTGGCACAGAAGAAGAAGACTATATGTACAGTCTGTGACTTCCCTTCCCCCAATATCCCCTCATGACAATGGTGCCAGTGGTAAGAGATGCAGCAGTGGGTATTTTCACTGGAAGTGTAGAGTCAGGCAGAGCGTGGGCCAAAGACAGCCTGCTAAGAAAAAGTAGTGTTATTGAGTTTTGTGAATAAGCAGCAGAAATTTAGAGAGCAATATGAGCTCTGTACCCCCTTAACAACTTGTCTGTACAAGTGCTAAACTCTGAAAACCTTACAGAATGCAGAATTTTGTGTTATTACACAGAATGGGGAAAACATAATACACATCTGTGGTATGCAAGCCCTGATTATAGTGTTATTTTCAAATTCTACTATCTCTATGTGTTTTGCGTATCTAAGAAAAAGGACCCATGTGAGACAGCATGAGCAAGAAACACTATGTAGGCAGACTGGGGAATGGAAAATTAAACCGCATCAATACAACCGTGTGTGACATCTGCTGGTGAGTACACAAAAAGTCAAACGAACTCACAAATTGACCAATGATAGAATTCAACAAGATAAGCAGTATAGCGCACTGTAGATCCAAGATCTAACAGACTGAATGTAAAGACTTCGATACAGAGTGAAGTGAACACACTAAATTCACTAAATAAGTTCCAGAACAAGCACTTGTTGGCACAGCAAAAAGCCTTTCATAAAAATGTAAATTGCTCCTAAAACATCAAGCTGTGCATATGGCTTTCTAAATGGTATCTGTATTATTTCTGCTGCCACTGCTTTTTCATTCTGTATTTAGTTAAACTTCCTTTGTGTTTTCTGTTCCATTTTTTATATTGAAGTGCTGTTGTCATCAGGTGGTGATACAGTACATGCATCTATAGTGAATCCAAGTTTGTTCGTTTCACGCTTGTGCAAATAATGAAGAGTTTGTCTTATGGTCCTGTGGGTGATATGTGTCATGCCAGTAAACATCATATTCTCTACAAGTCAAGCCAAGTATGCAATACAGATTCAGCTTTTAGGTTAAGATTTGCTTTGATGCAATATTTAGTATCTGTATATACAGTGAGGGCTAAAAGTCTGAACACACAAGTGGAAATGTTTGTTTGGATCTTTGTTGGAAAAGATTCATACTGCAGCAGTGAAATTAAACAAAAACACCTATAAAGTAACAGTACTAAGATTGCTTTTTTCCTTAATGTAACACATGGTTTAAATACTTGAAATCACATTACAGTTACATATTCATTCATGCATTCTCTTATCTGCTTAATCCTGGTCGTGATCTTAGAAAACCTAGTGCCAAGCCTTCATCACAGGGTGCAAGGCAAGAACAAGTGTAGACAGTGCCCGTCCATTGTAAGAAACATACGCCCACACACTAGGGGAACATTTAGCCTAACACACATCTTAAGAATGAGGAAAGTGGAGTACCCAGAGTAAAACGAGGCAGACACAGGGAGGAGACCATTTAAAACGTTCCTTGTGTTACTAATGTGTTTGAGCCAAAAATCTAGATTTTTTTCCCAAAGGATTTACAAGAAAACTTCTGAACCTTTGATTAAATTGAACCAATATATTTTTTAAAGTATTCAGTGTTTTGAAACCTCATGCCCTAGTGACATCTGCTTTTTTATTATCTGCTGACCAGACAATGTGCAAATCTTTTGAAAACCCTGAAAATTCCATACAAACACAATTTAATTTTGACACATTTAAAGTGGTATACTTGTATTAAAACATTGATTAATCCCCCCCCCAGAGTAAATGAGTAAATTGCTCTTTATTAAACTTGTGAAAATGTAAGTAGTCATTTTTACTAGATCACTTTTTCAATAACCAACATGGACAACAACTCCTTTAGTGTGTATCAAGCATAACCAAGAAACATTCAGTAACAAAACTAGATGTTCGTTTTAATGTTATGAAACCATGTATCATTAGACTTTGTGCACACTTGTTGTCCATGTAAGCTCAAGTGCAAGTTTCCCTGTACAAGCAGGGACATATCAAGTACTAATACATACTGAATTGATGTAAATTGATATCACAAAGGGAGTTATCACAGTTGATGGCACAAAGTCACCTGTCAAAAGAAGTTACTAATCCATAATAAACAAAAATGCAAAGGGTTATTCAAACCAGCATGTGAAAATAATAACATATTTTAGCTGATTTGTGCTCTTAGTTAGGGCAGAGTGGGCTAAAATTAACAGGAACTCCCTCAAGGCATTTACCTGACAGGACTGATGCTAGAAGATGTAGTCGAGCGTTCAGGACTAAATGAGCTTATTTCTGCTTATTAGACATACACCACAAATTTGGAGACCTGCACTTGTCTATCACTTTATATGTACAGCTGATGTTTTCTGCATTTACTGCCCATTTGATCAGTTCCACTAAACATATAGAAGCTGTTCTACACTTATAGACTGTAGTCCATCTGTTTCTCTTTGTTAGTCCCCTTTTCTCTGTTTTCTAGTAGTCAGGATCCCCACAGGATCACCATCTATTCAGGTACACTAATTAAGGAGTTTGTGGTATGTTATTGTGTGTTGTGGTGGTATGAGCGGATCAGAAACAGCAGTGCTGCTGGAGTTTTTAAATACCGCAGTGTCACTGCTTGACTGTAATTACTCAATATAATATTATAATAATATGATAGTGGATATAAAAATATCCATCCACCAGCTTTGTGTAGGCAGTGATGAAGGTAAAGTAATTAGAGCATTACGAACACGAACTGCAAGAACACACACATCTGTAGTTACATATACATAATACACTATTACATCAGTGTCAGTACTGAGAATGATCCAGCACTCGTGTAGTACCTGATTTGTGGTTGCCTTGTGGGGGTCCTGACCCATATCATTGCAAAGTGGACTAAGAAAGTAAGTAAAGAACCAGATGGACTATAATCTGTAATTGTAAAACAACAAAGTGCGTCTATATGGTAAGTGGAACTGATCAACTGGACACTGTATGTAGAAACAATAAGGGGTACCTAATAAAGTGATGGGTGAATGTATTTCATGTAACAGTAAAAAGGTGGCATGTTACGAATAAGTTTTTACCTTCTGAATATAAAAAGGTAAATAAGTTTCCTTCTAATCTCGTTTAGCGTTGAGTTAACGGCAGTCGGGTGGAAGTGCGGAATTCAGCGCGCTTGGTCGGTTCCCCCGTGTGAGGATTAACAGTAATAAGCCAAGGCATCGTGGTTCATTTTCGTCTGAATTCAAACCTTTGTGCTGGTACTGAATTGGCATTTTAAGATCATCTGGACGTACTGCAGTACAACAATCAGAATAAAGCGCGTAAAAGCAAAAACACCTTCATCTAAACAGATGTAAACCACTTTTATTATAAGCGAATAATCCGCCTAAATTACTAATGGATGGTTTATGCGTAATGGATGGTTTATCAACATTTGTTGGCCTCTTTTTAAACTGACAGACACATACTGGCAAAAATACCAAGGATTCGTTTGGTTTTAAGGGCACTTGTGCTTTTGAACAATAATAATAATAATAATAATAATAATAATAATAATAATAATAATAATGTGATGATGATGATGATGATGATGAATTTGCTTTATTTTAAGGCGCAAAATTCTGAATCGTTTACTATCATCAGTTCCAGCATCAGCATCAAGCATCAGTTCTTATCACATAAAGCCCAGGAACAATGTGTTATAGCGCAAAGAAAATGCATTTTAGCACCAAACTGTATAACAACTAACACAGCACATACAGCCCATGCTGAAGAACACTAATAAACCTTTTGCCAGGTAACTGAACAAGAGCGCAGACTTTTCCCCTCAAAGTGTTGTAAAATATAGGCATGCAAAAATATCTAAGTTAATCAGCCCTTTAAGAATAGTTCTTTTTATTAGTTGACACTGCAGTTTCAGTTACACAAACACTTCCAAAGTTGCAGCTCAAAGAGTGATCTGCTCGTTTCTAGCCTAATCCAGAAGGCACGCCACATCTCCGTACTGTACGGCTATGCGCAATAAGGACGACACCTGCGATGTGGAGAAAGCGCAGCGCTTACCGCTTGAGCGTCGGACGATGTTCTCCAAAAAAGTATTCTGAGGCGCCACCAGACCTCTCCTTCCCCCGTGCATTCTGCGTTCAAGCTTCGTGGTTGCTGACGCTCGCACACTGTGCCAAATGGGATCGCGGAGGTGAGACGGACCGGACGGGGATCTGTCGGCGCGATGGAGAAGCTCATGGTAACGCTGCGCCCTGTCTGCCTTATGCGAGCTGCTCTGTAGCACCGAGACCGTGCCAGGCACAGAGGCTCCCCCGCCACAACGCGCCTGCGCACTGACAGCACGCTGGACTGGCACAGCATCCACCAGCGCGACTGCGATGCCATGGAGACGAGATCGCGCGCAGGACAGGACGCTACAATGGGAATGATGCTAATAATAATAACAAATAATAATTCAATGCTGCCTATTGTCTTGAACTTGAACACATACAAAACAGAATTCATCACAACATCGCCTACCAAAATGTATGGAATACATCCAACTTTTATTCTTTGTAGCAGGGATGTCATCAGACCCACTTTACTGGAGCGTGTCCCTCACTGTCGCCGTGTCCTACTAAAATCATGCCAGTAAAAGTCTATTTTATGCTGGTTTTCGAGCAGAACTACAGCACGTGCCATGTAAATTCACTGCAAGCACTACATTTTCCATAAAGCTCCAGGATATTTCATGGACCTGGAGTGGCAACCGTTAGGATGTGTCTGAAATTGCCCCCTATTTACTCTTTTGTGTTCCTTTTAGGGTGCTGGGCACTTTGTAGTGTTGTCTAAACTGTACTTAGAAGTCTTGGGACATTACCCGTAGCCTGCATTGTTGATGTTTTGTTCATTCAATTAATGATCAAGATGATTTGTTCCTGTCACCTTGCTCTAAGAAGGTATTGAGTTAAATCCCAGGTGGAGTGGTCTGGGTCCTTTCTATGTGCAGTATGCATATGCGGTCCATGTCTGCATGGGTTTACTCAGAGTATTCCGGTTTCCTCTCACATTCCATAGACATGTGTTAGGTTAGCTGGTGTCTCTAAAGTGTTCGGAGTGTGTGAGTGTATGTGCCTTAAAATGGATTTGCCCCCTTTTTACTCTTTTGTGTTCCTTTTAGGATGCTGGGCACTTTGTAGTGTTGTCTAAACTGTACTTAGAAGTCTTGGGACAGTACTCGTGGCCTGCATTGTTGATGTTTTGTTAATTCAATGAATCGTCAAGATGATTTGTTTCTGTCATATATAATTATTGTCCATATTCCCTTGGTTGTGTCTCTCACTACTATGCTGTTTACACATAGAACACGTTATATAGTGAGCAGGGAATGAGTAAACAGTGGGACGGGGGTTCAATGGGTAGCAGTGTCACCTTGCTGTAAGAAGGTATTGAGTTCAATCCCAAGTGGAGTGGTCTGGGTCCTTTCTATGTGCAGTATGCATGTCCGGTCCATGTCTGCATGGGTTTACTCAGAGTATTGTGGTTTCCTCCCACATTCCACAGACATGTGTTAGGTTAGCTGGTGTCTCTAAAGTGTTCAGAGTGTGTGAGTGTATGTGCCTTAAAATGGATTTGCACCCTGTTTAGAGTTGTTCTTGCTTTGAACCCTATGCTGTCAGCAAGACACCAGCTTTGACCTCAGGATCAAAAGCAGATAATAAAGTCACATAATGAATGAATGAGTAAAGAGTGGACATTTTAAACTATTTGAAGTTTATTTATAGATATACTAGAACATTCAGTAAGTAGAGTATTAAAGTTATCCAACCTTGAGGTAAATGCATGAGGTAATGCATAGGTAACTCCGCATCTTTAAAAGAGAGTATATTTCTAAGTTCTTTAATATTATGTTACTAAAAGAAGGAAATTCTAGTGATAGTGTGCCCATCACAAGAGATATATGTATCAAAAGTTTTTCTTTTACTGGGTGTTACTGAACAGTCATCCAGGTTTAGGATAGATGTAGAAAACATCTCTCTTGCAGCCTTGGGTCCAACTAATGAACTAATTAAACCTTAATTTTATCTGAGTTCAGGTAAAAAAAGGAAAGACATCCAATAGTTTATTTCCTTCACACAATCCTCAATTTTACTGATTTTAAAGACATTCTATGGTTTGGTCTATGTATACAACTGTGGATCAGCTGCATATCAGTGGATATTTTGTGTTTTGCAGGCTATTTTTTATGCACAGTTGTGCCTCTGTTACTGATTGGCAAGCAGAGGGATACAGCTGCACCCCTCTATGTTCTCAGTGTGCCGCAGTACAACAAATAGTCTAAAAATGCCCCTGCTTCATAAAAATACTGAAGTGAATAATGCATAGCTAAAGATTCTGGCTTAATGTAACATACAATTAAATTCAAATATTTTGATTATGGAATATGTTTGCCATTATGGAATCACTCAATGTTAAAAAATATGAAATCCGTTGGAAAAAGCTGTCTAAACATCCGAGTCGTGATTCATGAATATATACCAGAGATTGTGTGTGTACTCACTGACCACTTTATTACGTGCTCAAAGCAGGTCTCAAACCTTGCTGTTTTTTAGATGCTCAAGCCCAGTCTACAGGTCATAATGATTTGGCCTTTTACAAAGACTCAAATCCACTTAGGTCTTTACGCCTCTTCATCTCTTGTGTAACATACTGGCTAGACAAGCTGACTATTTGATAGCCATATAATATGCTTTAGTCTTTGGTGATCAACATTGTTTTTATGGAGCTATTTTAGTCATATAAGTTGACCTTAAAATCTGTTCTTCTTGACCACTTGCCAAACCAGTTTGGAAGTCTCCCAAATTACATATCATGCTGAATAGCATGTGTAATTAATACCATATATTTTGGCATACCATTTAGTTATCGATATCTATTTTATACCATTATATACCATTTTATAGACCACTCACAGAATGAATTCAACAGATTTCTTAGAGACTTAAAAATGTTCTATATTTCTCTGTAAATGTGGCCCAAAGCATCATCAGATTTTTACACAAGTCCTAAAAGTAGGCAATGAGAACTCAATAAAACAAATGAAAAAATATTATATTTTGTCTTTTTTTTAAATAAGATGATCCAATGTTACATATTTGTGAGTACCAAAAATAGGAGAATATCTAGTATTAGCAGTTAATTTGTGAAATTAATATGTGAAATTAAAGTTGTTTTAATTAATGGGATGACAGTTGTGAGTGGGCACGCTGTTGCAAGCTTATGTAAAAAAGTTTGATCTTTAAAACTGTTACGAGATGTGGTGGTTTTTGGCAGGACCCAAGGATGCGGGATAGACGTATAATGATAATGGAGAAATAATATAGAACAACATAAAATGGATTAAGAGCGGAGCGTAAGGCTCCTAAACACAAAAAAAACAAAAGGATAAAGGGGCGCGCCAATGTGTTTGCGTCCCATCTGGGAGCAACGTGCGAACTGATCGCGAGAGGGCGCCGAAGCGCCAACGGGGCAAGCGTGCAGAGAGAGAATGACTTGAGACGTCTCCCAAGTGATGAGGCACGGGGGCAGTCCCAACACCAGAGGGCGAAGGTGAGCCCAAATGCGCATGTAGCATGGGAATGCCATACCGGGGCGCGTATACCTCAAATGCGCAGCTGTGTGGCTACTCTGCCGGGGCGTGTCTCACCAAGTAAAGGCAGCCGGCGAAAGAAAGGCCCAAGAGAGTGCAGAGGGCATACTAAATACCTAGCCCCATCACCCCCCACCCAAACACGCGTCCATTGGCACTGAAAGCCCAGACAGAATCTAAACAAATAATTCACATAATGATTTATAAATAATGACCTTGCATTTTTTGCATAAAAATAAGTATTTGCTACAATAGAAAAACAGAATTTGATATTTGGTACAGAAACGTTTGTTTGCAGTTCCAGAGGTCAAACCTTTCCTGTAGTTCTTTACCAAGTTTGCACACACTGCAGCAGGGATTTTCTTCATACAAATCCTCTCCAGATCTTTCAGGTTTTGGCGCTGTCACTGGGCAAAGTTTTCTATTATGTTCAGGTCAGGAGACTGTCTAGGCCACTCCAGTACCTTGAAATGCTTCTTACAGAGCCACTCCCTAGTTGCCCTGACTGTGTGCTTTGGGTCATTGTCATGCTGGAAGACCCAGCCACGACCCATCTTCAATGAGGGAGGAAGGTTGTTGGCCAAAATATCGTGAGACATGACCTCCATCCTCACTTCAATATGGTGCAGTCGTCGCAGAAAAACACCGTCAAAGTATGATGTTTCCACCCCCATGCTTTGCGGTTCTGACGATGTTCTCATCCTTCTTCCTCCAAACACGGTAAGGGGAGATCATACCAAAAAGCTCTATTTTGGTCTTATCTGACCACATGACCTCCCATAACTCCTCTGGATCATCCAGATGGTTGTCAGTGAACTTTAAACAGGTCTGAACATTTGGTCTTGTGAGCAGGGGGAAACTTGCGTGCCCTGCAGGATTTTTATCCATGAAGGCATAGTGTGTTACTAACAACCATCTTTAAGATTGTAGTCCCAGCTCTTTTCAGGTAATTTAGCTCATTTCTGATCTTTTTCAGAACAACCCTCACCCAAAGACATATAGCCCCAGACCGAGGAAAATTGACAGCCATCTTTTGTTTCTTCCAGTGTCTTTTATACAGTTAACAAGTTCAAACAGGTTCATACAGGTAATGAGTACAGAATATGAGGATTCTTAAAGTAAAACTAACAGGTCTGTGAGAGGCAGAATTCATGCTAGTTGGAGGATGAACCTAGGATGAAGTGTAGCTAAGATAAAAAATTACAGACCTCTCCATTCTTTGTAACTTGGCAAATCAAATACAGTGAATTTCAGTTAAATGGACCACCGGTAATGGGACCAGACGCTTATTCAGACCAAATTCTAAAGTACCGAAACAAAGCCAATTAAATACGTGTGATATTATTTGCTTATTTGGACCCAAATTCCGCTTAATCGGAATAAAGAACGTGTACAGTATGTAATATCCGTGAAGAAACTCTTCGTCTCTGGCATCACTACCCGAAAACTCCCGAGTT
>JAVSBV010167521.1:0-14085 GCA_033117975.1 Parotocinclus spilosoma | reverse complement strand
CATGTTCGTTTAATCGGACCAGCCGGTTATTAGGACCAAAACGATCACGTCCCGATGTGGTCCAATTAACCGGAATCAACTGTATATTATAGAGATATTGTGAAACTGTTTGAGGTTCTATCAACACAATATACAGATAATATAAATAATATAAACATGATATTCAGATGGGATAATTTACAGGTGAAGTTATAATGTTTTGGATAAATGCTTTCATTACATGTATGTACAGAATATGCAGAATATGAGAAACTATAATAAAATGTAATTTTGTACAATGTACTTATGTAGTATTAATCAGCTATTAAGAGAATCAAGTGATTTAGCCAGAAAGAAGGGATCTGGATTGGACAAAGCTTATTTTAGCAGAATGTATCTGCTAAAATGTACAGTTTCATAGACAGAAAACAGCCTTCAAAAACTGTCAGCAGAATTCAAACCATCAGAAAACAAGATTGTTTTGAGAAGAACATACCAAGAAGGCTGTCTTATGCAACGGAAAAGGAATGAGCACAAGTTCTTTTTAACATAATGTTGCTGTTCACATTCAGCTCATGAAGTCCATCAATCAAGATTTTAACATATTTACATAGTATTATTATACAAACAAACAAAAGCACTTTCTTCTAAATAAAGGTTCTACAATAACAGACTGTAGCCCATCTGTTTGGTATCTACTTACTTTGTTAATCTTACTTTGTTTGTTAATACTTTGTTAATACTCTGCTCTCTAAGGCAGAGGACCCCCACAGGACCGTTACAGATCAAGTACTACTCTCGGATTCTGGAAAGCTGACAATGTTCATTATACACAGCCCTGTATAAATACATTTGACTTGACTTGACTGACTGCTGTTTGGTGGTGGATTGTTCTCAGTCACACTGATGAGGTAGTGTTCTGATAGTGTGTGTTTTGCTGGTATGATTGGATCAGACACAGCAGTGCTGCTAGAGTGCTTACTCACTGTGCATTCTTCTTAGATACACTGACCACACTGCTTGAACTTGTAAAGTTAGACAGTAACTAATCTGTTTGTATGTTTGGTTGATTGGTTTCTTTAACATCCCTTTCAGCAAGCGACAGACTCAGAGCAAGCTAATTTAGCACAATAGGTTAACCTAAGGCATGTCTTTGGACTGTGGGAAAAACAGAATACATGGAGTAAACTCAACTGGATACAGCAAGGAAATGCATGGAGTCCAGGGTCAGGTTCGAACCAGGAATGGGAGCTGAATGAGCTAACCACCGCACCACCGTTCCCATCATCTGTTGCTACACAACTTGTGTTAGTCATCCTCAAAATCCTTCATCAGTGCTTACATGACATGCCTACAGGACGCTGATGGCCATTTTGGTTGGTGGACTTTTTTTGTCCAGTAATGATACTGTTTTTAAAAACTCCAGCAGTACTGCTGTGAACCTGATCCACTCATACCGGCTCAATGCTACACACAATGCTATGAGAGTGACATATGTGTATGACATAATGTATATGATTTAAGTAAATGCTACTTGAATGTTACTAGAGATGAATTGGCACTCTGTCCAGTTGTACTCCCTTGCTCCTAGTGTTTCGAGCTTGGACAAGCTCCAGGCTCACAGCAGCCAAGTACTTACTGATGATAGATAATGGCATGAAGCGCTGAATTCTTAGTTCATTAAGGGTAATCATTCAAAGCGCAAATGTGCATTTAATTATTCTTAGGTCTATAATTATTACCATCCCTGTATTTGGTTCATCTTAACAAAAGGCTATTCCATATAATCAAACACTGACAAATACCTGAACAGAATCTGGGCAAATGCATTTCCTTAAGCAGATCCCATCCTGCATGGAAATATACAAATATATTAAGTTAACCTTCCCAGAATCATTTAAAATCAAGTAGATGTAAATAAATCTTAAGTGGGTCATTGATGGGATTCCTTGTGCTGATGAGCGTTCGAATTTCCAAGTACCGTAGAGGAGCAGCAATTGGCTGCACATGTACGATCTCTGCAGTACAAATCACGGGTTGTGGTTTGATGATTGGGAGCAGGTGGAAGCATCGTCTTAATGTAAACTGAGCTGTTCATTCTCTGCATGAACTTCTGTTTATGACAGAGGTGTCGAGAATTATCACAGCTCTTTGCCTCCAACTTATTTTTAGAACTGGGGTCCGCTGATAACCATTGGACAATGGCTAGAGTCCTTTAAAGGCTTTGTGCTGTGATCTAACTAAACTATTGACCTCACATGAGTTCCCTATATAGGGTCCATGATGTTACTTTAAATATAATCGAACAATATTCACATACAACGAACATCCTTGATTCTGACCTTGTGAATCCTGTGATTTTAATATCACATTTAATATCTTCTATTTTATTTGTTGGTGTTTTATAAAGGACGTATTATCACACATACTATAGATATAGCTGACAGATACTTAATAAAATGATTGGCTTAGGAAACAGTCTTGTTGATTAACCATGTATTTATTTGCATGTAAAGCAGCCAGTAAGACATTATTGATTGAACAAAGACTGCAATTACCAGTGACAAAAAAGAACAATGGTTTCTTTATGGCACCTGATCACTATATGCAATGTCTTTTTATAATGACTTGGATCTGACTCTATTTCATTTAAACACTTTAAACGTCAAACTTCAACTCACTTTTAAATATACTTTAATTCTTAAAAGGTTACAGCACGTTTCCCATTAGATTTGATGTAAGTATTAAGTAGCTTTTAACAGCTTTTAACAACGAAATATTTTAAATATAGCAGCTGAACTGATGGTCTTCCAAGACAAAATTCATTTAGACATAGTGTGAGTAATAGCATGACGTATCACAGCAATGGCTTGGTGAAGGTAATACTCTTAATTAATCAGAATCTGAGACCTCTGAGTATACATCTAATTGCCAGCAGCGTCAAATAGCTTCTTTCTGCCCTCCATGCCAGACATAGCCTCAACGTTCTTACGCCAGTCAGTCACCTCTTCTTTCTGTTTGGATAAAAAAAACAGTCATTCTATGGGATAAAATCAAGCCATGTGTAAGCATTAGACCGCTATAGTTAAACTGTAAACTAAGGGGATTGTAAAGCCATCGGTTTAGAGCATGCATCTTACAGTAATATGAAAGTATAATGAATTGATATTGAAAAGACTCCTATCTGAAAGAAATGGCAACATTAAAAAATGCATTAGGGTCTTTTTTTGTATTACAGATCGTAAATGCAGGAATGGATATGTAAAAACAAAGGAAGTGAAGTTAAAAAAACAAAACATGACAAACTTGCTTCATAATAAATTGATTTGGTCTAATCCCTGAGCTTTCAAACAGGAAAAAAATACAAAACATTTGCCTCACCTTCTCTTCCTCTTTCTTGACTGTTTTGAGGTTGGCCTTGAAGTCCACTGACTCTTTGACCTTGGAGCCCAGAAGAGCGCCGAGCATGGCGTCAGCTGATATCTTTACCCTCTTTAGTGCAGGTCGTTTCATTTTTCCCTTCAGATCATTGACTTTATGAGTTAACTCTGCAATCTAAAGGCAACAGAATGTAATGTTATTGCCAAAAGAACCTCAACTGATTCCCAAGTGTCAGTTCCACTGCCTTAATAAAGCTGAGAATCAAAAATTGAAATGTTGCCAATATTTTCACATTGGACTGTATGGCTTTTGTTGGCCTTGTAGAGCACAATATAAACTGTATAAAACATATGCTGTCATTTTGGGAATAAAATTTGGGGAAAGTTAGGGCTAAACACCAAATGATATACAGTCAATTCCGGTTAAATGGACCACCGGTTATTGGGACCAGCCGCTTATTCGGACCAAGTCCTAAAGTACAGAAACAAATCCTATTATATTATTATTGTAATGTTATTCGCTTATTTGGACCAAAATTCCACTTAATAGGACCAAAGAACATGTACAGTATGTAATATCTGTGAAGAAACTCCTGAGTTTCTCCCCAGCGCTCTACTGCCACCTACAGGTCTTTGCTACAAAAAAGAAGCCACAAGTTGCCACTCAGCCACTGCAAAAGCAGATCAGCGATTTATGGGAGGATTTTTTGGGATCCCCGGAAGAATTGATGCTTTTATCAAAGGTCAGGAAATCATAAAAGTTGTGTTAACAAGAGCAAAACCAGCAGGAGGTGAACACGCCCACAACATTTTTTAATTATTTAAGTGCAGTCCGTCAAGAGAACGCGTCAGATCACACTGGATAAGTTCTTTAAACGTTGACTGGAATTTAGTAAAAACTTGTTTTTATAGTATTATGCTTCGCATGCTGAGTACCTACACATTGTGTTGTAGATAAACTTCGTTTCGAAAAACTTGTTTGCAAATTTATTTTATAATGAATAAAGTTCGTAAGCAACAGTAGTTCTTGTTTGTACGTTTGCTATACGTGTAAATCCCACAATAACGGTTTAATAAACATTTATTATTTTACATAGCATGTCCCGTCTTGTAACATGTTCATGTTCGTTTAATCAGACCAGCCGGTTATTAGTACCAAAACCATCGCGTCCCGGTGTGGTCCGATTAACAGGATTTGACTGTACTTAGTTAAACAGCTCAGTTTTCTAATATGGTCCACAAAATAACAAAGGAAAGTTCTTTACCTCCTTGTCATTTTTTCCCACTTTGAGTGCAATGTCATATCTCTCTTCATCCACAACGTCAATCTTTTGGTGGATTTCTTTACACAGAGCCTCAGAATCACAGTCACAGAAATAAAGTTACTTTAGGGATTATACCATTATCTAAAAATATTAACCTACATGAAAAACTATGTGAATTTATGGACAATATTTCCAATATTTGTATAGATAACAGCAAAATATAGATGTCAGTCGCTTTTTACATTTACAGCATTTAGCATACGTCCTTATTCAGAGCAACTTACAATTAACCAATTGTGGGTTAAGGGCCTTGCTCAGAAACCCAGCTGTGACAGAGGTGGGATTTGAACCCTGGACCTTCTTAGTCCAGTAGCTTAACCACTATGCCACCACAGTCCCACAACAGCTTTTTATATGTAACGGCAAATGTTTAAAATATGCCAAATATGCAAAAAAAACAACAACCTGGAGGTCTTGCAAAGACAAGCCAGCCAGTTTCAGAGGAGGAACTCTCTCACTCAATACTCTTTCTCTCTCCCTCTGTTTCTCCTCCTTCTCAGTTGCAATTAGTGAGGCTGCCTTCTTCAAGATTTTAGTCTGAAAACAGAATTCGAAAAACAATGGTATCTGTAACTGTACACACAATATATTCATTTGCATTTATACAAAATACAATGTGCAAAACATACCTTCAGGTACAACCTTCGGGAGGCCGAAATCTTGGGTTTTGGTTTCTAAATGTAGGAATATCCAGTGTTGAGTTGGCATGAATACTCACTTGGACAATGCATCAAGTGTAACAACGTTTAAAGTGTAACTCTGACCTTATAGCATATCCGTTGGCATGCAAAATCAAATTATGCATGTATACTTTTATATGGTTTCAAGAAAACCAGCAGCCATGTTCTCTAACTAAATGTAAATGAATGTGCTTTCCTTAAATAAACAGCAAAGATTTGTATGACGGTCAATCAGCTTTAATAGCAGGATCAAGTTCAGCCCAAGGAACTTTCATGGTCTTTTTTTATTTTAGCAGAGTTGATATAGTCCCTTATAGTCCCTCTTAGGCCAGACCTTTTTTTATTGCTTGCTTCTATAATTTTTTTCCAGATTCACTTTAATTTAATTGTATGTTAAATAATAATAATTATTAATATAATGTTAAATATTTAATATTAAATAATAATTTTTATTTCTTCCTCCTTCCTTGTATTGATTCCACATAGTCCTCGAGAAATTGAAAAGTACTGAAGAATATAGATTTACTGTATTTTATTTTTTTTTCCTCCCTCCTCAGTAGATTCTTAAGTAGGGACATCAGAGGAACAAGCAATTGAAAAAGTCTGGCCTTAAATATAAAAAATAGGCAAATGTTTTTTCTGACATTTCTTTATTCTGAAGATCATACATTATGGATTTAAAATATGTATTTTTTTATTATTCATATTGTTAATCCTGATCAGGGTCGTGTGAAAGCTTAACCAAGGCCAGGGACAACCCTACATGCCAATTCATCATAGAACACCAATATTAATCAGCTTTTTAAATATTTAGTTATACTTTATGTTACACTTTATGTTTATATGGGAATTGGGACACTTGTTATACTGTTGACATAATGCTAATTCATCAAACTTTTTTTGCTGAAAACAGCATACATTGTGATTTTGATACTGGTATTCTGGCCAATTAGCAAGACCATGCAAGCACCATTTTCCATATTGGTCCTAGTTGCTGGTTAGTGCTGTCCTGATAATTGTTTTTAACAGGGTACTACACCCAAAATACAACATGTTGGTTTTTGCTGCACATTTAGCTAGCATGATATGAAAAATGAAATGAAAATTAATATAAAGAGGATCCCACAAGAACTGATGGACTATCTGATCCTGTTTATGTCCCCATCACTGTCAGTGTGTTTTGGCAGTCTTGGGTGATCATACACCTTACTGAACAGTCAATGTGGGGCACTCCCATCCAGTTTAACATTCATCTGTTCACTCCATAAATATATCACTTGCTACTCAATCACCATAATTGAGTTTGAGTCTCATTTTCATAATCAAACAACTTTCCATATTATCAACTGATATGTTTTCTCATTAAATGTATGTATCAAGTGGAACAACAATAAGTGGCATACAGTATAATGATCTAGTCTGATATGCTATATTAAAATGTAACTCCCACTGTTGTTGAGCGGGAGTAACTGTCACACAAAATTGTATGCAAGTTTAGCTGACCAGCTAGTGTGTGTATTGGTTAAAAATGATTCAAGTTAGTCATGTTTTAAAAAGAGCTGTTGTTTTCCCAGAGGACAGGCTACCATGAAGAGCTTTGAAACTCTTTTTAGTCACATTTGCTTAAAGAATTTGCTAAAAAAAAAACTAGCCAAAACAGTAAAACATCTGCCTTAACTTGTGTAGTCTAGGCAGCATTACCATGAAGGTCGGATTTCACTGCACTTTTTTATGACGTAGGACATGACAAAAGCTAGTCTAGATTATGTAGGCTATTTGAGGGAACACAAAAATAACAAACCCTTGCTTAATTTTACTAGGTATGTAACACTAGCTATGCTATACATGCCACTATGGTAACCCAGGGGCAATGTAGAAAACCCAAAACACATAAATAGCTCTCAACCGGGTATTTTATTAATTATTTCGAGAGTGCTTTCAACAGTGAATACAGTCCACCTACCTTATTTGATTTGATCAAAAAATGTTATTTTGTTATTAATTAGATTTAGAGTATGCATTTATTTATTTTTTGTACCTACTTAGTCCAATTCGCGCTCATAATTAGCCAGAGGCTACCACGTAGCAAAGGATGAAATACACAAAGGATGAAGCACACCATCATTCGTAGATGGACACTTTAGACAGACCAGTTGACCTAATGCATGTGTCTTAACTGGGAGTTAAACTGGGTATCTCTGGAGCTGTTAAGTGACAGCACCACCTTGCAACCCTAGTAAGGCCAGACTTTTTAAATTGCTTGTTCCTCGGCTGTCCCTACTTAAGAATCTACTGAGGAGGGAGGAAAAAATAAAAATAAATCTTTATTTTTCAGCTTGTACACAAAAGAGTTTCGACTTTAGGTTTGTCAGGAGCAGCGTACTTTAAACCTTATTTATCTTAGGCTGGTTGTTAAATACTGAAGGAAATCAATAGGGTGCAAATAGTGTGTATTCCTGGTTCACCCAACTACATTTTCACCAAGGTGTAAACAGAATTAATTTTCATTTGCCATTTGATGAGGACTTAAAGGCAATTATAATCCCCCTTTATCAATAATCATGCCATGTTAGTACTGCATGTGGAAAATAGATGTTGTTAAAAAACAATAAAGGTCTTCTATAACTTATAGAAAGGTGAGTTTGGTAAGGGTGCATTATGTTTAGATGACTTACCGGTCTACAGATGACAGGTGAGAGATGGGAAGACGTTATAAAGATTAAAAATGAAATTAGATGTGAATGATGATGAGTACATAGCTGGAAAAGAGATTTCACTGAAAAGATACTTACGCTTCAGACATTGTGACTTTTCACTTGCTATTGGGAAAGGAGTGAATAATGATTGCATATTATTTATCTTTTAGACAATAAAGTCTAATGCATTTATCACACTACAGTAAGGTTGGCCTGATGCATCTAAGGCAGTTCTTAACTATAACAAGTACTAATGAATTCTTTGAAATCTGATTTGGCATGAGTCCAATCATCACTGATAAAATTCATAAGATCATGATATTTACATACAAAACTACACGCATTAGTTTCACTGAAGTTGCTAAACACATCATATTAGATACTAAATAGGAGAATGATAAACTAAAATGTTAGAGAGAGAATCACATACACTAGACATGCATTTCCAAATAAATAATGGACAAGTATCCACTATAAGATCTAATTCTATTATATATAGCTTTGGTTCCGTAGTCATCACTGTGTGCTAAAATGTTCAGTAAAAGCATACCTGATCTGCACACGAAATCTCCAAGGGACTGAGAACTGGGTAACAATGCCAGTTCAGTTTGATGCCACAATAAAGTTTTAAAGCTTCAGAGACGTTCTGTGAGTGGCTCACTAAAATAGACTAGACCCCTTGAAGCCCCCTTTACTTAGAAGGGTCATATAAATGCTCTCCCATTGTTTGACCCTACAAGGGAGAGGAGACTATGGTGACGTCTGCCAACATGAATATGTGATCCAGCTTATTGCAAAGACCTGCAAGAAAATACGTAATCAGTGTATGAAGTCAGGTTTGTTATACTCTCCTATACACTATATTATTATTATATGCTCACAAAAATAGGGGATATTTCAAAATAAATTACACTGACAGATCAGACAACCAATAACATTGATTATCTAGTTACTACTGCCCATGTTACTGTAATATGTTTGAAGGTAAGCAGCTGGTTCTTGTAGTTGAAGTGTTGAAATGGCTGGTGTAAGTGACCAGATGACAGGGTTGAAGCAAGTCTGAAGTATTAGAAAGTAGTGAATACCACTACTAATGAGTCCAAGGAGGGCAAACCATGATGGCAGAAACACAATGCTTAATAATCTATCCCATTTCGTCTGACAGACGGAAGAGCTACGGTGGTTGTGAATATTTAAATGTGCCACAACATCTTGCTGAGAATGTGGGTGCATAGCTCCAGACCGTTCAGGCTGCTAGGCATGCTACCCAAGTGTCTTAACTGGACTTTGGATCAAGAAAAAAATCATATATTATGCTTGTTGAATTTGTTTGTTTATTTAATGTGGCTGCCACACAAGGCTATCTCAAAACTAATCATATATACACTATAGTTAATGACAATTGTTCGTAACCAATTAACCTAAAACTCTAAATGTTTTTGGAGGATACTGGATTACCTAGAGCAGGCCCTAGAGAAGGACATGCCAACTACATGTAGGGGGGACCCAAGGTCTGAATTGGGATTAAACCCAGGGCCTGCCAGCGGTGCTACCCACTGTGCCACCCCTTGTGCTTGTTGGAAGGAACAAAGATATAGATGCAAGTGAAGGGAATTTATTTACAGTGACAGAGACAGTGCAACACATATACAGTGCAATAAAGCTAAGGACTAATGCAGACAGAACGGGGCTACAGCTAACCCCCAAAGAGCTAATGCTATCATCCAAGGCTAAACAGGGGGAGGCTAACGTGGCTACAGAAGACACCAAAATCTAACCAGCTATTGCTACTACAAAAGACAAAATGAAAGCATGATAAAACACACTAAAGTAATTAGTATATGTATTAGTATTTCGTATGTTCGACCTAAACTCACTGTCATCACTGCAATCAAGGGAACATACAAAATATTAATCCATTTGTCAAATATTCAACTTTTTTACTCAATTGTAAAGCTAATTAAATGATTTGTAATTAAAATAGTTTCATTTAGTTCAAGAAATATACAAATCATAAGCACTTTCAGTAGTGCTCTGAGACTTTTTGCCCCTACTGTATACAGAGGAGCAGGAATCCAGCTATAATTATCCTGCCAGCTATGGAAAGAGAAAAGGGTCAGAGGAAAACTGCATGGGATGATTTGAGCTAAAGTTGGCAGATAATAGCTCGTCATCCTTACAAGAAGACTGCGTAGGGGTATGATTTTCTGGGCAAGGTGCTGCCTGGATACCCAGGGTCCAGGCACTTATCTGGGTGTCAGTTTGATGTGTCACCTATCTAAACATTTGAGTACGTATATCATAGCCAAGCCTGAATTTAAAAATAATATAAAATATAATAATTAGATTTACAGTTCAAAAAAAGCAACACACCTTTTTCCACTTTAAACATCATGTTGAATTTAATAGTGAACACAATTAAAGCCATCACACTGTGAGCTGTATGTCCAAGTGACTACAAAGAGTTGAAATTCTACAGCCCAAAATAACACGATCCATATACAGTTAGTCCACCATTATTGCACTCATTGTATTTCTAGGCAACACCATGCAGAGAGAAGTGAATCTTCATTAAATGCTTTGGGGGTAAGACAAGTTTATCTACAATCTTAATTACATACATTTATGTCACAAATATTTTACACACATACTTGAAAATGGTAATAGTCACATACAATATGCACAGGTTGGATTTTCTTCAATTTCCACAAAGATGCCTTCTGATCTTGGGAAAGCTTGTTCTTGGATAAGAGACAAAACAGTATTATACACTAGTCAATTTGCAACTGTGCAGAAGTCTTAAGTCACCACCATATTTGGCTATAATAACCATATGGCTTCATCACACTGATCTTTGTAAGCTTCAGCCTGTTCCCCTTTTGATAAAGGGTTATTCAGACTGTGGAAGGATCAACATGGCATCCTGATGAAGCTGCCAGATGTTACCTTTGCAGCATGCGTGTAAGGGGAGTTCACGCTAAACCTTTCCAGCTGTCCTATATTTTCTAGTTGTTTTCTAATATAAAGCCTATTAAATGTGTATATATGGTCATTATATCGTTGCTAAACAATGCTATATCTAATCTAATGGTGGGCTAAGACTTTTACACATACTGTAAATATGTTTACATGTGACTGCTCTTACTGAATGCACCTTTTATTGACCGGAGGTAAACATCTTCTTCCTGCCCTCCATTCCAGACATGGCCTCCACATTTTTACGCCAGTCAGTCACCTCCTCTTTCTGTATGAGGGAAAGTGATAATAAGGACTACAACAGGTGCAGCTCAGTGGTTCTGGACAAAAACATGAAATTCCCAGCTGCCATAAATCCTTTACTTTTCATGGTTTAACACAGTTGTGGGTTGCTGTGAATGGAAGAGCTTACTTTTCAATCTATTATCTGCCACCTTGTTATTATATGTGAAATTACAACGCATAATGTTTTATCCCTGTTAATTTGTTCCAGAAGGTTTGTCAAGAACTGATACTTTTCTCGTAAGGAATAATGTAAATTGAATGAGTCCAGAACCCCAGAGAATCCACGCTGCATAAGGCTTTATATGCATTAATGAGGTTTTGTACAGTATTGTACAGGTGTTCTCTGGTTTATGATGGGGATATGTTATGACAAATTCATCATAAGTTAAATGTGTCATTAACAGATAAGTATAATATAGTATATACTGTATCATAGCTGGTCCAATATTTACATTACATTACATTTACATTATTTAGCAGACGCCCTTATCAAGAGCGACTTACAACTTGTACAGTCTTACAGTCCAAGCAATTGTAGGTTAAGGGCCTTGCTCAAGGGCCCAACTGTGGCAGCTTGGCAGAGGTGGGACTTGAACCTTGAACCTTCTGGTCTAGAGGCCAGTAACCACTAGGATATCACAGTCCCTTTACAGTAACCTATAGTTGGAAAGGATGATTAACACACAGCTTACTTTTAAAGAAGTTTTGAAAATGTAATGTCATTTATTGAGTAATGCATTGAAAGTGAGAAGTAAACGCAAAACACTTACTCTATTGATGAACACAGAGTGCAAGCACAGCTGCTAATGCTAACTGCAGCTTTAATTCCAGAAGTATTACTTTCCTTTTAATTGGCTGTCATAACTAACCAGTTTTGACCCATTGGGGACTTATTTGCACTAAGAATACAGTACTGTAGATTTAAAAATAAAGTAAAACACAACAAAAAACAGTGAAAATCTGTTGTGAGGGTTACTGTGAAGTTTAAGCAAGTACAGCAAGTACAGTACAACCGCGGAGAAATGAGACAGATTTTCCAGTCAGAATGCATTTAGAAGCAAATTCTGAGTTAGTTGAGAACTGAGGTTCCGCTGTATTTTATTTAATCTCACTTTCGGCATCAATGCCTATTTGCAACAGGAACAAGGGTATATCAATACTAGTCAGTCACATTCACTCCAGGCCAATTTAGAGCAGCCAATTAACCTAAAACAAGTCTTAGGGATGTCATGTATAGATGGGAGTACCAGGAGTAAACCCACAAGAACATGGGGAGGATAAGCAAACATCACACAGATGGAGTCCAATGTCAGGATCAAAATAGGTATCTCTGAAAATGTCTAATCTGTCTAATCACCAAAAATTAAGGACTTGCTAATGGAATTCCATTCACCAAATGTTGAATATGCGCAAAGAAAAACCTGAATGGAAAAAATTATTTTAAAAGAAAAGGTTTAAAGAATATTGTTAAAGCCGAAATGTGGAAATAGGTGATGGAAACGTTTTTTTTAATAATCAGTGCTGCACCAGGCTGTGATTGGCGGATCAAATCACATGATTTTGTTCCAAAAACAAAATCAGTTACATTCCATTTAGATATGATTTAATAGTCAACCCAACTGAATGCCATCATTTCTGTTTTTTTCCGATTAAGCGAATAAGTGGTGGGATGGTTTAGAGGATTAATTCAGGATAATGGTTGTACAGATTATTCCACTAAAAGAAAGTTAAATTCCTAAATTCTTGTTTGATTTAATGCCATCTCTAATTGTCTTAGCTTATTTCATCTAAAGTTCATTCACATAAGTGTAGAGCATGGAAACAAATTTTAATAAACATATATATAATTTGCGAAATGTTTGGATGAAAACCCGGCTACTGGCTTTTAGTACAAAGAAGATGCAGCAGATTCCCCCAATGTCAAAAGTGGTTGGACTATTATAACAGACAAATCAACCACAGTTTAATTTCAAATCTACCAATTAAAACAAAGGGTTTTGCACCCATGACGTGCCGTCAGTGCTATTATATCAACGTCTCTACACACGTGGTAAAGATGTTCACTCTAGTTCTCTTGACATGTTTGTTTGTGCTATCTCTCACTATCTGCTATCCATCTTGTTACTTAAAAAAACTTTTTTAAGTCTTTTAAAAAACTACACAGGCTTTTTACCATGCTGCAACACATACTCACACACTCACTCACAAATGACTACAATCATTGTCATAAAATAAAATCTGCACTGCCTGCAAAAAAATTCATTATGTATTAAAAGTGTGCTGCTCACATCTGTATTCACGATCTGTAAAACGCCTCATCTGACTCATCCTTCCTAGTAGCGTGTCTAGTGTTATTCTGTTGCTGAATTTTGGTCTGTTTTTACTTTGATTCAGTAAAACTGACGATTGAGTGTAGCTCTGCTGTGTTCTTGGGTAAAATTATAATCATGATAATAATAAAATTAGGCTAACAACAGTAAAGCATGTAACCTCATAATTATAGTGGTAGCCTAGTGATGAATCGCCCTATCAACCACTGCTGATGACAATGATAGTAGTAATAATAATACTTGTAATTCTAGGGCTTTCTATCTATCTATCTATCTGTCTGTCTGTCTGTCTGTCTGTCTGTCTGTCTGTCTGTCTATCTATCCATCTATCTGTCTGTCTGTCTGTCTGTCTGTCTGTCTATCTATCTATCTATCTATCTATCTATCTGTCTGTCTGTCTGTCTGTCTGTCTGTCTGTCTGTCTGTCTGTCTGT
>JAVSBV010167494.1:0-14087 GCA_033117975.1 Parotocinclus spilosoma | reverse complement strand
AATCAAGCAACACACTGAAGTAATCGAACGTTCTCTTTACTTAACACGCCATACATCACTCTCGTATCACACATGCTCCGTCCGTACCGAGCTTACAGCATGTCATATTCTACACATTGAATAGATGCAACAGCTATTTACTGTAAATCGTAATATTGTATGATTTATGACATTGCTTTATTGTTAGAATTCATATTTTTAATATATTTTTTAAATTAATTTTGTGATTTATGATTTTAAATGTAAAAAATCCGCAATATATTTTTTTCATTTTTTTCATTCATTTTTTGAAAACCCGCGATGCACCGAGTCCACGAAAGGTGAACTGCGAAATGGCGAGGAAATACTGTATCTAGTCTACTGGTGGCCTTAGACTTTTGCACAAGTTGTAAATGTACACTAATGTACTTGTATGCTACCCCTTGCGTTCTTGTACTGGACAGGTTTTTTTGTGTCGTAACTTATTGTTTCTCTTTTGTGCATCCTTAAGAATTCTGAGGACGACAAGAAACGAGGTCGTTCAACAGACAGTGAATTCAGCCAGGTAACATTTAAATATACATTTAATATACATTTTATGATAGGTGTCTAAGCATAAATTCTGATCATGGATGTCTGATCATTTAATAATCGCTCTTGATAGTATTTCTGTTGCTTGACTGTAGTTCTGAGATCTATCAGAATTTCACTATTCATTTAAATTTACATTTATGGCATTTAGCAGACGTCCTTATCTAGAGCGACTTACAATTCATACAGTCTTACAATCAAAGCAACTGTGGGTTAAGGGTCTTGCTCAGGGACCCAACTTTGGTAGCTTGGTGGAGGTGGGATTTGAACACTGGACCTTCTGGTCCAGTAGTCAATAGTCCATAGTCCAGTACCTTAACCACTAGACCACCACAGTCACAATTCCCTATTCCTTACATTCAACATAGTTTATAGTGCACTATAAGACTATAGGCATCCAACTGTCTTGTGTGTGTGTGTGTACACGTACGTAGTAATGTGTGGTACTTGATCTAAAAAAAAGTCTGCTATAGTGAACAGATGTGTGTATTGTCACAGAAGTTCTTTTACATCAAAGCACTTTGTTCCATTTCACACAAGATAACAGCTGAAAAGATATAGTCTTTGTAATCATGATCAGCCTCCTGCAGTCATTATTTGCAATAATTTTGTGCTGGAGCAGACGTGATGAAAATTGTGTTCAAAGAAATTACTGAAAAGTACTGCATTCTCTTCGAGTTTGTGTCTACAAGTTTGTATTTATTATCGTTTGAACACTGCAGTTTTCAAAGCAAATCTCTTGATACAAACAGAGAATGCTGCAGCATTTATCGTTGTCTGGTTTGTGTAACTAATCTGTAGTACTCTTATTAATTTAGCATTTTTGAGATGCATATTACTTTAACTTAACTCCTCCATCTGCTAAGCAATCTGATTAAAATTTTCCAGTCTCCTGTAAAGAATGGCAACCCATCATCTCTGTCCTCTTCGTCCTCTTCGTCCTCATCCTCCTCATCCTCATCCTCGGGAGCCTCCTCTACCTCGGTGGTGTCTATGACGACCATGGCCAGCAGTAGTAGCTCGGCAGTGGGAGGCAGCAGCCTTTTGAGCAACGTGGGTGGCCACATTCAGAACTCATGCAGCTACAGCTCTGCGATCCAGCAGCAAATACAGCACCAGGCCAAAAATGCAGTAAGCTGCCAGTCCAGCACACCCATTTCTGCTCCTTCCTCCAACAACATCCTCTTACCCAGCCCCACCACAGCATCCTCCCCTCCTAACATCAGCACACCTTGCAGCCTGGTCCAGCCTCTGCTTGCACCGCCTCCTGCTTCCACACTTAGCCATGCCCTTAGCTTAGGTTTAGCCAAGAGTAGCGCACCAGCCACCAGTAGCGCTGGTCAGATTCCTGGCCTTGGCCTTTCAGGGATGCAAGTATCCAGGCCCAGCCTGGTGGGTCTCCTGCAAGGCTCCACCCCAGCACCGTACGCCCAAGCAGCTGCCTCTGGCACAGCCAATGCTTCTGTGAATACCAATGTCTCAAACTCCAGTGGAGCATCCTCATCATGTGGGACCAATGGAAACGGCGCCTCCACAGGCCTCCTAGGTTCTGCGCCAGGTACTACAAGTGTGAGCAGTGCTGTCTTAGGGCTGGGGTCCACACAGACTGCAGTGCAGGTTTCATCCTTGGTCTCACCTAGCCCTGTTGGAGGGGGACTTGGACAAACAAACAGTGTAGGTGTCATCGGGAGCAACAGTGGGAACTCCACATCAGGAAGCACGGCAGCTGTAGGAAACACTAGCCTCCCACGTCCACCAAGTGGACAGAAACAGAACGGTGGCACAAGTGAGTGATCGTTGTATCTTCATAGTTGGGGAAACTGTGTTGTGTGTTCATTGGTAACAGGCTGACTAAAAAGCACTTTTATTGCACCTGTATCTTGAAGAAAACTCTGTCAATCATTCCTTTTTTGCCTGCTAATGATGATGATGATGATGATGATGATGATATCTCTCTCTGCACATCGAGCCAGTCACATTTATGTCCCAACATTTATATTTCACCTCTCTGATGTTGGTACCGAGTACTGAACTGGGACTGTGCTTATTTTCTCTCACTCATAGGTAGGGTTGAGTAATTTTACACTTTCAAAAAATTTTAAACACAATATCTTTTTTCCCCCCAATGTCCCATTTAAGCCTATTGGAAGTAAAACGCTAAATGGGGCTTAATGTACTCAAGCAATGATTCAGTGACTGCTGAAATGTTGAACGTGTGCTCCAAAGGGAAAGTAAACAATATTGCTTTTTGTTTTACTCGTAGTGACATTGAATGGGAAGAAAAACACACAAAAATATTGCTTTCATTTTGGATAGGGTGGCACGGTAGGTATCGCCGCTGCTTTACAGCAAGATGATCCTGGATTTAATCCCAGGGTAGTGTGACCTGGGTCCTTTTTGCGTGGAATCTGCATGTCCTCTCCGTGACTGTGTGGGTTTTCTCTGGGTACTCCGTTTTCCTCCCACTATCCAAAGACATGCGTGTTAGGTTACACTAAATTGGAATTGACTTGAGTGTACATATATGACTAGTCTTGAGATAACCTTGTGTATAGATCTAACTTTGTGCGTGTCATCTGTGAATTGGCCACTGATGCCAATGGTGACGGTACATAAGCCAAACAAACAAATTTCCTTTTGGATCACAAGTTAATCGTTTCAGCAGTAGAGATTACTTATTAACAGTAGCAAACAAGACAAGTTTGGTTTACCTAGGTAATAGCTTTAGTACATGAAACCACATTAAGCTTTGTTTTTGTCGAAGAGCGAAACTTTTGTGTGTCCATTTTCTGCTAACGCTTTAGCGCTTTGGCGACGTGTATCAGAACAAAACTATGTGATGACATACATGATTACAGGACACACCGGACCTAGGAAACGTGTGCCTGCTTACAAACGTATTTGAAGCATAAAATTAAGTCAGTCAGTCAAAATCCAGGACCATGGCATGGAAATTTTGGGTGGTCTTATGGCCAATCAACCCCACAACAGAGGTGATTTAAAGGTTAAAACAGTGACTTACAACCATACAATAATGCTGTAGGTTTCTAGTGATTATTATATATGTTTATTTATGCAATTAAAATACAATGTGTATTTGTTGAAAAAAAAAAAAAAAAAAAAAAAAAAAAATATATATATATATATATTATTTATTTATTTATTTATTTATTTATTTATTTTTTCTTTTACATTCAATTTAACATTATATAAATTTGGCCATGGGATTATGTACACCACAGAACTACTCTAGTTATTTTGAAGGACATTGCGTTTTTTGGTAACACTGCCACTGTGCACTGTCACACACAGGTTACCCACAAACAGACCAAGTAATGGCAGGTATATTTAAGGAAATGCTTAAGACAAAAAAGCTGAAACCTGAAAGCTTCATGAACAGTGTTGCATGAATTTTCACAAGTTTCACATATATTTCTTTACTGTCGTGTGTGCACACAGTAAAGGTCAACAGCTCAACTGTGAATTTAAAGAATGTTTGGATCAGAACAGCAATTCCAGAGCAGACAGTATTAATAAGTGCCATCTGATTAAGAGGCTGTGACCATTCTGAACCTCATTTATACAGCCGAGGAGCTGCATCAAGCTTTGTGGTTTGCCCAAGCTACAACGAAACAGATGGCCAACTTGAGATCAAAGCGTTAATATTTACTTTACATAACAACTGTAGAGAAGCTTTTTCAATGCAGAACAAACAGAACCTGTCTGCATTGTGGACTGTATGTGTCTTGAAAGGTTTCAAATCTCAAAATAGTTTTGCACGCCATAAGGAGTATATTCTAACTCTCTTAGAACTAAGCTTTGTTGTTAAGAACATTTGTGGACAGATAATGCTGTTAATTTCTGCCAGAAGCACTAATTTACTTTACACTAACTTACTAACTTAATTTCCTTTTTTTTTTTTTTACATTTCAGCCTATAGTGCTGTAGTAGCTGAGAGCACATCTGACTCGGCCCTCAGCAGTTCCAGCCAATCACAAAACAGCCAAGCTCTATCCTTAAATTCCACATCTAGTCTGCCGTAAGTATGACCAACTTTTATTTAAGAACTTTAGTGTTAAGAGTCTGACACTGCCTTTTACTTGTAGTGTGGGGTTCTTTGGGTTCCTGCTTTTTTGTTTATTAGCCTCCTTTTTCATCATTAGGAGTTAAGCACAATACCCAACCTGTATCATTTGCTCTTGTGCTGACAGAAAGGACACTGGGTCCAGCCTTCTGGGGTCTTTGACTCTTCCTCCGAGTTCACCCTCACCCTCGTATAGCGAGAGTAAACCAAGCGGGGGCAGCCTGCTGAACGGACCTCACTCCTACACACAGACTGCCGATGTCATCAAGGTCACACAAATGCATGCACACACCTAGTGCATGAAGACACCTGTTATACCCACTCTACTTAGCATATTGAGCTAATTACATTTATAGTTGTTAGACCATACCTCCTAGTTTTGGTAATGTTAACAATGAGAAATGTTGTTTTCTGGCTTTTTTTTTAGATCAGTTACACTTTTGAAAGTCTCATCAATTTATCAATGATGCAACAGCTGCGATATTAGCTGTTACGTTTGTGGTCCATATGTGCTCAAATGTCAAAAACACACATTTTATTCTTCATTTTCTTATCCACTTATTACTATTGTAGTCCGGATCGCCAGAAAAGCACAAGGCAGAAACAACCAAAGAAAGGACACCAAACCGTTTTAGGGCTTACACACATGCTATTAGTACCCGTTCACTGTTCGGTACACATGAAAAAAATCTTACAATGACCTACCTACATTGGAACTGTTGTTGAAACACATACAGCATAGCAGTTCTGACTAGAAAATCCAGAATCCAAAAAACAGAATGCCAACGCTAATCAATCAGCTGGTGACTGGATCAGACGGTTTTCAGTTGATCAGCTGCGGCGGGTAAACATATGATATAAAATATACAGTAGTAACTACACAGCTATCAAATGGCTTAGTCCAGGGTTACTCAGTGCTGCCCTCTAAACCAGTTACACCAAACATTGTTAAAACATTGTTGCTTAAACCAAGCGCATCCAATTCACATGCTGCTTGTTGCAGAAATGTACCAACTGTGAAAAATTGCTGCAGTCCTACACGGATGCAATAATTACAATGAATTGCGATTATCTTCAATAAATAAGTAAATATTGGCGACAGTTCTTGTTGCTGTTGTTAATTGTATTATTAGAAGGAGGATAATGCCACATTTTGAGCAACTACTACAAATGTCCAGGTAATTCCACAGGCTTTACATATTTGTATATGGCCAAAGTGTTGCGGCGTTTCATCGGCATCCTTATCAAGTATGACTTACAACTGATAAAGTTGAAGAAATTATTGGTTAAGGGTTTTGCTCAAGTGCTCAGCAGTGGCAGGTTGGCAGTTTGTGGACATGAACAGTGGACTATTTGGACTTTCAATTGTTTGCTAACCATTCCTTACTGTATTATTATCACATCTTGTATTTGTCTTTGTTTTTATATACGTTTGTGGCATGAACATGTAAATGATCGTTAGTCTCTTCTCCTTTTTCCTTTAGCCTCAAGAACCACTCAGTTCTCTGAAGTCAATGGCAGAAAGGGCAGCTCAGAGCTCAGGTTTAGAAGAAGAACTCTCTGCTCTACATCTCAGTGGGGGTGAATATTCAACACACCACACACAATACGGTACTGTACATATAGAGCACATAAAGTCAGTTAAGGTGCTGTACTATACAATAGGTAGATGTACAATTAACCTGAATTTAAATGATGATAGTGCTTGTAAATCTTTCACCATATCCAAACCGTGCTAAGTAGGCTGGCAGGCATAAAACATACGGTACATACAGTTTGACAGTCAAAAGTAGGCCAAGCTAACCAGAAGCTTCAGAATAAGCTTCCTGATTTTGCCGTTTGTGTACACATAGTCAATTTGAAATTTTTTTTAGCAAAAATGTCATGATTACTAAGGCTAAGTTAAAATGGCCTGTAGCAGGATACTTTGCAAGAGGTCAGCAAATGTAGAATGAGACAACAAGGGCACATGTACAAGGTGGGTTAAATCATTTCATCAATGTATCCAAGATTTTTGCTGTTTCCACTTGTTGGTTTCTACACTTGTTGGTCTTGTACACACAGTATTATATTAAACATTGTTTTCATTAATTTATCTAACACTTTTCTGGGTGTACATCTTCCAAAATGTCTTTTGTCTTTGAAAAAAAGAGTTTTAAAAGATTAGTCTGCCACAGCCCAACAGGCTGTTTTGCCCTGATTGGAGTCCTGATTTGAAACTTATTAAGATTTCTTGGCCTCATTTAACACAAGCTAACTGGGAAAGATTTTTCAACTGCTTGTCAACTGTTGGAAGCATCAGAATTAAGATTAACAATATTGATTTTTGGTTTTGAATTATGTTTTTGGCCCATTTCTTTGGGCAGGAGAGTATTTTGTTTTTACTTTCCTCTGTCTACTATTCTCTTTGACTTTTTATTTTATTCTTTGCCTTATAGTGTGATAGCAAATTAATTTGTTGTCTGCTGAGAAACAACCATTTTAATTTTTTCTTTCTTTTTCTGTAGAAATTTTCCCTAGTTCGACAGCACCCTCAGGTCCCCCTGTGGCTTCACAGCCATCTCTGTCGGAAGTGAACATCCCTCCATCACTAGGTGTTTGTCCTCTGGGTCCTGTCCCACTGTCCAAAGAGCAGCTCTACCAGCAAGCCATGCAAGAGTCAGCCTGGACACACATGCCCCACCCATCTGACTCTGAGAGAATCAGGTACACACCGCTCAGCCTTCTGACAGAACTGTTTGAGAACATTTTTGCAGATGACTTTTCCATTTTTGTGGATCGTTCAGTGCTGTTCGTAGATATTCATTTGGCTGTAAAAACAAAATATTTCTGTCATTTATAAAGACTAACCACATCTGTGTTCTGCTCTCATACACAGGCAGTACCTGATGAGAAACCCTTGTCCCACGTTGCCTTTCCACCACCAGATGCCACCACCGCACTCTGACTCTGTGGAGTTCTACCAGAGGTTATCCACAGAGACCCTCTTCTTTATCTTCTACTACTTAGAGGTGCATGCTCAGAATTTCATTACTGTGCACACATATGGAAGCAGCTTTCATTTGCAGAAGTTCTTGTCATACTAAAGGACTAATGTGTGACCTTTTTTATTAATAGGGCACAAAAGCTCAGTATTTGGCAGCGAAGGCATTGAAAAAGCAGTCCTGGAGGTTTCACACAAAGTACATGATGTGGTTTCAGAGGCATGAGGAGCCTAAGACCATCACTGATGAGTTTGAACAGGTAATGGTTAAGGTGATGTTTTATTTATTCTCCCCTGTCCACAGCACAGAATAGTCCTAGCTCCAGTAACATTAGGCAAGCTTCAGGCAAATTTGAGTTGCTCCCACATATATGGTAAAGAATTATATGTTAACCTAATTTACATACTTAACCACTTTAATAACCACAAACAGAATTCTTGGAAGTTGGCTGAATGAATTAAAAAGTAAAGCAACTGTTGCTTTTTTTCATACCATTAAACAATAACTAAATGAAACATGAACACACTATTCACAACATCAGCACTGCTGTCTTGTTTCAGGACTTTTGAACAAAACTATTATTGTTTTAGTCAACAGATTTTAGTTCTAAATAAATATTCTGCTCACATAAATTAGGGGATATTTCATTATGGGATATTTCATTTTTAAATAATGAAGTAATTTTTGAGCAGTATACGTCCACAGGCTTTATGCACACTCTGTTTATTAGAGCTCTGTGCTTTGCACGTTACAGCTTAAGTTGATTTCTTTTGAAATTTTCATTTATGTTGTCTTTTTTACATGAATTGACAAATATACACAGTTTTAAGTAAAATAGAAAAGTTGCCAAAATAAGCTTAGCTTGGGTACAGTTAACATCGCCATATAGTACTATTCAAAAGTCTTGGGGCCCCCATTAGATTAGATATATTATTAGATATAAAATTAGATTAGATATATAAATCATATAATATAATAATATAATAAGCATTATTAATTTGTCTGTTTATTAGAATAGAACCAGGGAATACAGGAAATGTCTATGCAATATTAAAAGTATTTAGTGTCGTTCCCCCCCCCCACACACAAAAAAAAAAAACTCACGCAAAAAAACTAGCACCATCTGGCCACTTCATCGGGCTGCCAAGTTAATTCTTCTTTTTGAAAAAGTAGAAACCAAAAGCCAATAGGGGGAATAGGGTGAAAAGTCTTGCACTAAAGCATGGCATGAAGAGTACTGGACAATGCATACTGTCTATATTTTCTGTTTTATTAAGCATTCTTTTTTATATTTTTTATATTATTTATTATATTAGATTTAGCTTTATGTTGATCAGATTATATTTCATTTTATTTTGAAACGTGCACCTAGGTAAATTCCCTGTACTTTTGGTACTTTCTCACTTGAATAGTGACACTGCCAGTGGAAATCAAAACAAAAATATTCTCCCTCAGATTACTCTACACCAACTGAGTGCATACATGAATGCCTTCTATTCCCATTGAGCTATTAAGTAAATTGTTAACAGATTGTTAGAATGCATCTAAGTGTATTTGCTGTAAATCAGTAAGAACATGACCACTTAAGCATCTCGTATTCCAATACATATTTGTAGACATTTATCTTGTATAATGTTTTTTGCCTTTTGCTTCACTTCTAAAGCAAACGACTATTAACACTTGGTGACCTTAACTGTCTGCTAAATTTGGCATTGTTGGAAAAATGCATGCATAAGAATTTAAACATGTAGTATTTACGATTGTAGGATGAGAAATCGATAATTTAATATGATTTGTTTCAGGATAAAACTTTTGTATGCCAAGTCTAAATTCAGGTTTCTTGGAACAGCCCTGTGCATGATTAACAAGATTGTTTGTAGCTTGAGGACATGTAGGGCTAGTCAGTTCAACATATTAAGAAAATATGAGATGAACTGATCAGATGTTATCATCTTAATGATTTTTGTCATTTTAGTTCTATAGTTATATGATATATTTGCAGTTTGAATGTTTTGGCCACAGGCTACATTTGGGGGCTGAACAGTGCTCAAGTTCTGACTCGTTTCTATTAGTGGTTCAGTTTAGTTTAGTTTAGTTTAGAGATTAGTTTCTATTTGGTGTAAATCATCTTTTTTTAAGTGGAGGGACAATATCTGAAATCTGTATAAAGTACATTTCTAATCGAAAGATTTTACTGACACGTGCCCTGTCTTTTTTCTCTGTTGTGACTTAGGGGACATACATTTACTTTGACTACGAAAAGTGGGGCCAGAGGAAAAAAGAAGGATTCACATTTGAGTACAGGTACCTTGAGGATCGGGACCTCCAGTGACAGAAGGACAATAAGAACTGCAGACTACTGTTGACATTCCTGGACTGAATCTGCACTCAAACATGCTGGTGGGGTGACTGAGATGCTTAAGCGAGGCTGTTTTTTGTCTCGTTGGTATTGCCTTTGGAGCTTCTCCCACTCCCTTTAAAATTCCATTACCCAATACTCATGGTAAAATGTTTATTTACAGTCTTGTTTGGTTTTTTTGTTTTTTTGCCAAAGAGGAATAAGCCTTCGAAATGTAGAACAATAAAATAATCCAGAAACATGGCATAATCAGATTAACAGTAACGGGATTTCTGCACAGGTACATGAATTGAAGCACAGAAAAAAACTAATTCTGGAACATCACATTGATGTCGGCTTTCTTGAGACTGCTAGCATCATTTCAAAGCTGAGTGAACAGTACCGGGCTGTGTTTGTTTTGTCTTATAACAGCCATCAACAATGACAATTCCATTTCCTTCCTCCCCATACCAAAACAATCCCTTTGGCATTTTAATTAAAAATAAAAGGTTTTAAATAACGATGGTCTGACTGTACCATGACATGCATTCCAATCTCCGCTCTCTAATTCTTACAAAAGATAAAGCCGTGGCCATGCTGTGTGTAAAGTGTCAAGTGGGACACAACTGAAAAGCACCAGCAATAAAAGTTTTTACTTTCCACCAATCGGAAAGGTCTGTGAAAGCTCAGCTTCTGTGGATGACAGTGGCACAATATTGTGTAAGCATCATACAAAGCCTTTATTTTGACTGACAGATGCAAACAATAAATATTTTGTCGTATACATTTTCAGTCATAGCCTCTGGTCAGTATGGGTAGAACTGGTGCTTTAACCGTTTTGGAAATGTTTTTGTTGCATCACTACAGTCTCATTAGGGACATACCATGCCCCACTACTATTCCATTATTTGACAACAATGTTTCATAATACAAACATTCACAATGATGAAGTTCTCCAATGTTTGGAGTACCTGCAATCTAGTCATCTTGAGTATAACTATTAAAAAAGATGTCCAGTAATTATGTTTTATTAAATCAATGGCAACCTGGTGAAACCTTTGTGGCAAAAGGCCATGTGACCCATCTAGTATTTGTTGTGTTTTTTTTTTTTTTGTTTGTTTTTTTTGCCGAGTGTACTGTATGGAAAAGAACTGAAATGTGAATTCTATTTTTTTCCTAACTGGAAGCAGTAATGTACAGAACATTCTTCCACTTTGTGGTTTTTTTTCTTCCATTTATATCGGAAGAGCATGGAACATGACAATTGCAATGTTGGACTTCTGTTGACTGGAGTTAAAGAGCGTTACACAAGACATCAAAATGAAGTAAAAGGATTGTAAAATATTAATAAAGAAACTACTTTTCAAATAACGTATGCATGCATTCATGCATGTTTTTGCCTTTCAGTGATATTTCTACATAAGGATGCTTATTAGGCGCCATTATTCAAATGATACGCAGAAACACATTGGATATGAAGCCACAGTAAACAGAAATTCACAAAAAATGTGTACAAATAGCAAGTCATTTGCCTCTTAATTAACAATGCTTGACCCTACACTGATGTTTAGAGGTTAGCACATGCCTCCTGTCATACACCAAAATCTCACATATGAAAGTCAACAGGTATGTCTGAATTCATATCCTGTTTCCTGCATTGTGTACTGCTTAGGGCATTTTGTCTAAATTCTCAGTGCATAGTCAAATTCCCTTTTAATTGAATACTGCCAGATTTACCAACACCAAAACCTAGTGTAAATCTGATGTAATGTGCTTTCACATTTCCACCTAAATGCATAGAGATACAATTTAGCTCAGAATGTACTGAAAATGGCCGGCTAAATGAATGTAAAAGTTCTGCAGTGCATGATTAAGCTTAAGTGAAGCACAAGATAGCCAACCTTTCAGCAGTTTTAGTTATCCCCCTGTAAATCATGACTAAACATATTTGGAACATCCTTAAAGTGTTCATTTGGAATGTTCTGTGATGGTATCTAAGCAGTGGTCTAACTTAAGCAGCGCTGCTAATTTGTTTGTTAACCACCAGCCTCTGTGATGATTTTTCTGGCCACTCTCAAGTAAGTATTCTGTTTCATGTCTCCCTTAATAGTGTCCTAAACAGTGTTCCATATAGAATAGTTTGTGTACCAATTATGGTATAGGGAATAAGTAAGGAGGTACAAACCCTTAATTGTGTTTTTAACAATTAAACTGCTTAACAAAGATTTTGTCCCATGCAATAGAACACTGATTTATGTATTTTTGCATGAATTGTCAATCCGACATTTCTCTTTTGCCTGTAGTTTTTAGTTCCAGTACACTCACATATGATACATGTAACAGGGTTGTCATCAGACCATGTGCACCAGTGGAAGGTAGCTGTGTCCCACTTAAATCACAGCAGTAAAAACTTTTACAAAAACATTTTATCCTCAATTTCTGAGCAGCACTACAGCTTACACCATACAAATTCACTAAAGGCACCCTCAAATTCCCAAGCACCTGAAAGCTTGAGCAGTTAATGCCTTCAGTTTTTTTCACATGGGTTAATGGACATCTGCAAATATTTAAATATACACACACACACACACATCAATGCCAATTTAGAGTAATCAATTAACCTAACATGCATGTCTTCGGACTGTGGGAGGAAACCGGAGTAAACCCACGCAGACACAGGGAGGACCCAGTCCACATCATGCTGGGATGGAACCCGAGACCTTCTTGATGCGAGGCAGCGGTAATACTCACCGAGCCACTGTGATTCAAGGTAGTGATAGCTCATAGCTATTTGTTTTATCCACTTGTAACCCTGTAACCTAAGAAAAGCACGTATTAGACCAGTCAAACTTTTGTGTTTCATTTTGTCATCCATGGCTGAATAACAAACGATCTATATTACGTTGCTTAATATATTTGGCGTCAGGTTTGTTTTTTTGTGCATAGTGGTGCCCCTATGACAAATTGGCAAGCTGATGTTACAGCTGTACCGCTCAATTATGTGACAAGTAGTTTAGAACTGACCCTGACCCGTACTGTATGTACCAGTGCTCCACAGCATTTGAAACAAAAAGTTTAACAAACACTGCTATTTTCACTTTATGATTTAGCTTCTTTTTGAAAGCATTAGCCTAGATAAATTAGTCACCAAGGGTCTGCAGATATATGGCTGAACGTATTTGAGATGTGCCCACTCTTGGGTAGCAGTGCCCTGTCTGCTGCAGGCTACAACTCAATTTGTAAGCATATCTGATGCAGTCTCTATTCTCCTCTGTTAAATGTTGTACTTTGGTGTATTTTGGTCAAGTGTTGTGCTGATGCCACATGTGCTGTTATAATGTCAAGAAACTGTCAATTTGTCAGTTTGCCAATAAAACAGTTCTACAGTTCCACCCAGGGACTTGAACCCAAGTCACCATGGGGATAAACCATCAGTGCAGCCTGAGGCACAGAATGTTCTTGGAGGTTTCTGGATATTGTGGTCGATTTCAGCATCATCACATTGGAACCAATCACTATTAATGCGATGCATATCTGGCTGACTTTGCTAATTGTTGGCAAGGAACTTCTTGATACTTTCTGCCACTTCTTTGACAAACACTTTGAAGTCAGTGCTTCCCTATCTGAGAACATTTTTATGGCCAAGATTCATAATAAGCTAATAACTCTAGGTGCTCGAGCACTGAAAACAGATAGAGGGAAGAATGTATTCTGTTAACAATCAATTCTGAAATACTTCTGTCCCACGGTGAGTGAATAAAATTCAGCTAAAGGCAGTAATTATCGGTTGCAATAAATTCAAGGATTAAACTTTAGTAATTCACAGTTTTCAGACTAAACTAAGAGTAATGGAATTTTAATATGTGCAGGGATATCTATTTTATTCATGTGGCCAGATTTCTCTTCATTTAGACAATTAAGTAAGTATCATTTGACTGGAATTACCAAATATTTGCATGACCTTTTAACTTACAGTGCATCCGGAAAGTATTGACAGCGCTTCACTTTTTCCACATTTTGTTATGTTACAGCCGTATTCCAAATTGTAGTAAATTAATCTCTTTCCTCAAAATTCTACACAAAATACCCCATTATGACCATGTGAAAAAAG
>JAVSBV010167483.1:0-14087 GCA_033117975.1 Parotocinclus spilosoma | reverse complement strand
AGTGCTCGTTATCTTTGTAATATTGGTAATCTTGTGGTTCACCAGAGAGCCAGGCTTTATGCCTGGATGGGCTGGCATGTTCAACAAGCATGGAGAGTGAGTGCAACATTCAAACATTTGATATTTTTCAGTTGAAGATACAGTAAGCAACATATAAAACTAATACAGTCCGTGCAGTTTAGGATAGCATCCAGAAGTGGACTGGAAAAGCTGAATTTAGTTGCCTTGGTTTAAACGGTTCTTATTTGCATTTACATTGCAGCACTAGTTACAATTTTAGCCTATGGCAGGTTTACAGGGCAAATTTAAATATATGTTCTGATTCAATTGGATACATTGCAAAGAATGTGCACCATTACAATCAAGGCTACTTTGAGGCCAGAACAGAAAATAGAACTCCATAAATGTAAAGATGCATTGCAGTGTAGTGTACAAGATTGGAAAAGTCTTATAAAACTATTTTATAACAAGCAGTGTTAATATAAGTTACATTGTTTGCATAAATCAGATAATCATTTTATATAATATCATATCTGTGGGAAGTTTCTCGGCATCTGAGCCTTGTTCATCATTGCTGCAGTTCACAAAGTTAATAATTTTTAAGCAATGACCTTTGGAACCAAACAGACCCAAATACAGTTTCAGCTTAGTAAAGATCACAGTTTTTGTTGAGAGTGGGTTCATGAAATATTTTTCATAATCTGTGGTTGTTTTGGGAAATTTATATTTGTGGTTGTATTTTGGGACATCGACCCCAGGACATTTGTTGATTTAATCTATCCAAGTTTACATTATTAACTGCTTTTTAAAGAGGCTCTAATAGTGCACAAGTAAACCTACACAGACATGGGGGGCGCAAGCAACATAAATTCTTCTTCTTTTCAAAAGTCATATAGGTCAACAATCTTAAGAATTTAGATGATGTCATAATTTAGTAAATGAAATGTAAGTTAATGCATGTCTCTGTTGTAGGTTTGTTACTGATGGCAGTGTGGCCATTCTTGTATCAGTGGTGTTGTTCATCGTCCCTTCTCGAATGCCATGGAACTACTCCATTAGGAATGAAGTATATGACAATGAGTCACAAACAGGACAAGAAAGTGAGATCCTTAATGATAAATGAATTCCAGGATTAATAGAAATTACATTTAGTTGCAAAGAAAGATAATTTCCTGATATGATCTCAAGCAATTTTTGTCTTATGCAGATGATAACATTGAAAACCAGATACAGAAGAGGAGCAAGACTCCCCCTGCCCTGCTTGAGTGGATGGTGGTACATGAACGCATGCCCTGGAACATTGTGCTTCTCCTGGGGGGCGGATTTGCATTGGCTAGTGGCAGTGAGGTAAAAGAGTGGTGTTCAGCCAAGACTTTAGAAATGTTTGGAATGGCTTAGTTAACCACACTGTCCTTGATGTAAAAGGTATCCGGGCTGTCGGTATGGCTGGGTGAGAGTCTTGCACCCCTTAAAAGCATCCCGCCCTTTGCCATCTCACTGCTGCTGTGTCTTCTGGTGGGAACCTTCACTGAGTGCTCCAGCAACACTGCCACAACCACACTCTTCTTACCCATCCTCGCCTCCATGGTAAGCTCATATTATGTTGCTGTTACCATACAACAAATGAGCATTATCAATGTTAATTGAATGGCACTTTATTTACATTCAATTCCTGAAACAGTTTAAACAGATGTGGAGTTATGGCTGTTATCGTTCCATTAAGAAGCTCAATATAGCATGGTAGCTAAAGTCTTATCTTGTTGTGTATTGTCTGTTCTAAGGCTACAACCATAGAGATCCATCCACTCTATGTCATGCTGCCCTGCACCATCTCCGCCTCCATGGCCTTCATGCTGCCTGTGGCCACACCGCCCAACGCCATTGCATTTTCATACGGCACCCTTAAAGTGATCGACATGGTAAAGACAATTTTATATATTTTTTATTTGCATTCAGTTATGAACCTGTGTAGATTTTATCTTTAGGAGATCATGTGGATTAGGAAACATTTGAATGTAATGGATGTAATGCAGTGGTACACCAACAGGTGGATTTTTGAATGCCAGACTGAAGCATATATTTTCCTACAGAAAAATATTGCATTTAAATATGTCAAAAATATTCGCTATTCCAATCTTTGTCCATAATGCAGTACATATAGTGGGGTTTGTCTACAATAAATAAAAGTCTAAAAAGATCCATGGCTGATCTAGTTCTCAGTCCAGCCCTGCTATTATCTGTAGTACTTTGTGTGTTTGGTTCTCATGGTTTGGTTCTGAATAACAAATTCCCAATTTTTTTTCATCAAAATTTATTTGACTTTAAATTAATAATGGGGTAAATAAGAATGTGAGATCCCTATCCCTCAACTTCTTAGTTCAATTGTAATTTTCACAATATTGACAGCAATTGTTTCCAAATGCCCAATCACTGCAGTACTTCAAAAAACTTTCTTCCTCATCATCATGTTGTAGCAATATACTGTATGTTGCTGATCTAAACGAAGTTGTGTTTTACTCTTTCTAAAGGCAAAGGCTGGGTTAATGCTAAATATCATCAGCATCCTCTGCATCAACTTGGCAATAAACACTTGGGGAACAGCCATATTTAATCTCAACACTTTTCCAGCATGGGCCAACGTCACACATGGAACACCATGAGAGGGAGTTGTGGAAAAGCTTGAAATAGGCATTACTATAGGAGAAGAGTTTAGAAAGAGGTCACAGCGGTTAGTGCGATCGCTTCACAGCTCCAACTTTCCATGTTCTATCTTGACCTCGGACTCTACCTTTGTGGAATTTACATGCTTGCGTGGGTTTACTCCGAGTGCTCTGGTGTCCTCGCCCAATTATGATAAGATGATTACACTGAATGAACCCTAGTATGTATGGCTAGTTTTGACCCTGTGTATCTATGTAACATTTTGTCTGTCGTATATGGCCATAGATGCTGATGAAGTCAAATATACAAAGAACAATATAATGTATTAGTATTTAATGTAAGTTTATGTCCAAAGACAGTTTCCACCTGTTATTCGGTAGAAAATTACAATGATGGAGATTACAATGAGCACACTGTGAGCATTAAAATAAATTCAGGCCTGTTGTATTATAACATGTTTTGTATTTATCTGGGAGTTGGGTAGGGCTATACTTGCTTCAGGTTCTTACAAATGCGTTCACATGGTAAAATATATATGGTAAGCAATTACTTAATTACAATCTTAACTGTTTTCCCACTAGGCTGGGATTGGCTAGTTGGTAACATTAAGCTCGATAAAACTTTTTAAGTAAGAAAGTGCATATGAGAAAGCTGCATTTATACATGGAATTATACATTTCTTATTCCCAGCCTTAAACCGCATACTATCACTGACTCAAATGATGTACCTTCCTTACTGGAAAGATTTACTCCAGAGCATGCACAGCGTAACACCAATGCCTCTGTCATTACCAAGGTCGTCTATAACATGTGGTAAGGGAAATATTTGTACTACTGCTTTGGGAGATGCAGAGGATGGTTTAAATAACAGTGTGTCATCATAGCTAGTTTTAGAATGTGATTCATATGTATGTTTCTCTACTCGCGTAGAGTTCTTGTGCCCTCAGCCCAAGTTGTTTTTGCTCTCAACCATGGTTAGTATACTCAGTAAAGCTAGACGCATGTTTCCGTTTCTCCGCAGCCAATAAATGCCATGCATTCGCCATTAAGCCATGATATTATTTATACAAAATAAATGTTGATGATAATAAGAAAATGAGATCGTGACGCTATCATAAAGTGAAAGCATCATCGATACTCAGTCTTTCAAACACTAGAGTGTTTATAATATTTATATTTAAAATATTTGGCATTATTTTTGTAGGTAGCATAGTTCCAAAATGTAGTCACATTTTCACTTAACTATTTAAAACAAGCCTCAACTAGCCTTTGTCGGACCACACTGCTGTGAGTGACCTAGGTCACTCATCATAATATTATTGCAATTATTATTATTACAGTGATTCCCTTTGCTAAACTATATGCCTGCTTTTGCATTTATATACAAGGGAAACATTTTTATTTCCAACAACAATCAACAAATTTAAATTTTTTAAAATTTTAATTCAGGTGTTGTGATTGTTAGGATACAATATAAGGTATATAAGGTCACTAATATCGGCAAGGTATAGTCCTGTGCTAAACTTTAAGGCATGACAAATTTTGCAGTTTGTATTATGCATATTTTATATTTATGTTTTAGTGTGTATTGCACTTTGTAGTTCTACAATTACAGATTATAGTCCATCTGTTTCTAACATGTTTTGCTACTCTGTTCTTTAATTGGCATGATCCCCCAAATTACCAACGCTGATCATTTCCAATCTGGGTGGTGGATCATTTACAGCACTGCAGTGACACTGATGTGGTGGTGGTGTGTTAGTGTGTGTTAAAGTGATATTAGTGGATCAGATGCTGTTGGAGTTATCAAACACCTCAGAATCACTGATGGACTGAAAATAGTCAAACAGACTAAAATATCCAGCCACTAGCATCCTGTGAGCCCTAATAAATGATTAGAGGATGACTAACAAACTGTGCAGCAACAGATGAGTTGCTGTCTCTGACCTGTATATCTACAAGGTGGAGCAATATGGAGAATGTATTCAATAAGGTGGATCTAAAAATAAAACTCCATTAAAATGTAAACAATGCCTGACAGCACACAGAACCCTGAAGATTACACAAGTGACATATATATGCTTCTAAAGTGAGGATTAAAGTCAATCAAAAAACAGCACGTCAAAAAACATCACAATAAATGTAAACGAATGTAAAAGCATTTAAATAAAACAGATATGAGATCAGCGACCCCTGACACGCTCATGCTCACAAGATGTGCCTACACACAGAAAGAGACCAAAACATAATTATTCATATTGAGCCACTATATTTAGCTACAACATCAAAAGTTTTAAAGGTGTCAGAATGAAGTACAGATTTTCTCATAAGAAATGATGGATATAGAGTTCCCATTGTACAAATATTCATTATCCAAGCCTGAAAGAAAATTGCCTGCAAGATACATTCAGGCTTTGATTATTCTTGTAATTTAGGTTTCTTGCATGTGAATCAACCAACTGCTGGTTATATATATTTTTACAATGGTCAAAGTAAATTTGTATAGCAGCCTGTAAAACAACCACAATTATAGTAAAATATACAGATATCCTTCCTTCAAACAATTTGAGACATTGACTTGCCTTAGCTGTAAACTCTCAAACATAGGCCATTTATACTGTAGCACACATAACACAACCTTGGTTGCTTATTACCATACTGCTGCTTTACACTCAGTCACTGGTTGTTATATTGTAACTGCCTTTGTAAACTAGCTTTCACATTTTGTACACATTTAAAATTTCAATTCCACACAAAGTGAGATCTAGGAACAAGAGGTCAAATCACCTGATGTACAGTATCTCACAAAAGTGAGTATACCCCTCACATTTAAAAAATATTTTTATTAAATATTTTCTGGTCCTACATGTGATCTTTTGTGTGTACTGGACAAGCAGTACACCAGAAAAAGTGCACACCAAAAAGTGAAAGCAGTACTACTGTCTACATACTGCTAGTGTCAAAGCAGGCTACATTGATAAGAGTGTAAGGATAAACACGGATAAGAAGAGCAATATTAATGTTTGTTAATCTGTCTTTGTTGTCTCTGTTGACAAGCAGTATTGTATAAAAGATGATGGATTGACTGATGGAGACAATGCTCCATTGTAAAAGGCGCTATATAAATAAACTTGAATTGAATTGAATTGAACTGATAACTGACTGAGATAGAGTCATAAACGATTAATATCCAGCCCCACCCTAAAACAAGATTTTATTTGCATGGTGTGGCCTTTACACGTGCACTTTTATTATTATATTATATGTCATGCGAGTCTGGCCTGTGTAAGTTTTCATGTTCTTCCTGTATCAGTGTGGTTTCGCTCATGGTGCCTGTGATATGTCAATGATGATATCTAAAGTGTGTGCATTTGTGTTTGCACATGTGCCCCGTATTGCCCTTACTGATGAATAGTCTCTGGCCCCCATCGACTTTGAACTCAAATGAACAAACATGGACAATAAGTAAATGTTATGTGTATTTTAGAGTTTGTCAGACGTTATCTATAGTTTATTTATAGGAATGTAACATCAAAGCAAATTACTGTACAATAAAGCAAAGATGCTTATTTGAATCAGTTAGTTTCCTGTTTTTTTCATTTTTGTTTTGAGTTTTCTTGATCAAATATATATTAACATCTCAGTAATCAGATATGACACAAAAAGTTTTTCATTTTAACGTTTTTCTGCCAACTGCTTCTCTTTACATCCCAGCCAGTACTTTGCAATAGATCTTGGGTAGGAAGGGTTTGCAGACTCGATCCGTTTGGTCTGAAGGTTCACTCTGTAGTATTTATCTAAACAAATCAAATTTTGCATATTTACAAACAAGCGTTCATTTTTTTGTATTTTTCATAATTACTGAGCAAATATTGAGCAGTTAAATGCAATTACAATTACAGTCTACAAACTGTGCTAATGACAGGTTTATAAAAAATACCTTTTTGGAAGAAGTAGACATTTTGCACTGGCGTTGCTTTATCCTGCTCTGCATCCAAGTCAGCATAGTCTGAGGAATCGAAGATGTAGTCGTAAACAACTGGCCATCTCCCATAATGACCTTTCTTCTTACTATGCCGTTTTGCTCCAAAAAACCTTACCAAAAGAAACAAATCAGTTATTAATTTCACACAAAAGTGAATACACCCATCACATTTTGTAACCATTTTATTATATCTTTTCATGGGACAACACTGAAGATGTAACACTTTGATAAAAATGTAAAGTAGTCAGGCCACAGTTTGTACAAATGCTGGCAACAAAAGTGAGAACGACCCTAAGTGAATATGGCCAAACTGAGCCCAATTAGCAATTTCCCCCTTCCCGGGATCATGTGACTTGTTAGGTACAAGGTATGAATGGGGAGCAGGTGTTAAATTTGGTGTTATCACGCTCACACTCTCATTGTGGTCATTAGAAGTTCAACATGGCACCTCAAGGCAAAGAACTTTGAAAAAGATCTGAGGATCTGAAAAAAAAAAATTGTTGCTCTACATAAAGATGGCCTAGGCTGTAAGAAGGCCAACAACCTAACGTGAGCTGCAGCCTGGTGGCCAAGAGAATACAGCAGTTTAACAGAACAAGTTCCACTCAGAACAGGCCTAGCCATGGTTGACCAAAAAAGATGCTCATCATCATATCCGGAGTTTGATTTTAAAAACAGACATGGGGTGCTGCCAGCATTGCTGAAGAGGTTAAAGGGGTAGGGGGTCAGCCTGTCAGTGATCAGACCATATGCTGAACACTGGATCAAATGAATGCCAACATGTACTGTGAGATACTGAAGCAGACCATGATTCCCTCTCTTTAGAAACTGGGCCACAGGGCAGTATTCTAACTAATTATAAAACCCCAAACACACCATGTACTCTTGATCAGAAGGGTTCATATCAATTTCTTGGACTAGAACAAATTTCATGTCACTCTGAAAAACTGCTGTAAATATATTAATTAGCTATTTCTAAGACATATTCATTAGAAAACACAAGTAGCAAGATATATTTAACTTTAAATATTGTGAGTTGTGTAATAGCTTAAACATGATACGATATATACCTCTCCTCATAGTCCAAGCCTAAATCTTCCCAAAATGATGAGTGTCTGGCTCTGCCACGTTTGCCTTTGCCCTTTTTTTTGCGTCTGGCAAGGGATCTGCCACTGTCTCTTGATTCCACAGGAGATGAGGCAGAAGGTTTGGCGCTCATATACAGCCTACCCACCATCACTGCATCAACTGGAGTTTCGATGCCTCTCCAGTCACTGGAAATGTAACGTGGACCTTTTTGATGTTCTACCACTGAGGTTAAAAGACATGGGAGAAACAGACTGAATAAATATCTGTGGGTGATATGCTGTAAAAATTATATTGTATGGTATTAAAGACTTACAGTCTTGGAAAAGCAAAGTGAAAAGGTTGTCAACACTGTAGTCACAATACAGGTCAGTGTAGCGAGTGAAGAGTGTGGAGGGGGAGGACTTCGACATAAGGGCACATTCCTCATGCGATGGCTGGTGCTTAAATTCATACTGGTAATACCGATCACCTGGGGACCCAGCAAAAATTGTATGCATTTAATAAACTGCTCTATGAATTGGCCCTATGAAATAGTTATGCATACCTTTAAAGAAATACACTTTCTCTTTCTTGTTGTGCCCTGGAGCAGGGATGGCAAATGCAGCATCAATATTATCTGGAATCTTGTCAAACCCTACCGAGATCTCTCTGGGGTAATCTTCATCAAGGACATCACCATCGAAACGCCAGTACTTGTTACCCTGAAGAATGTTTTAAACAGAATGCATGAACATGTAAAGTTAAAGACTTTATACCTATTGTGGGATGGTGATGACCTAGTGGTTAAGTCTTTGTGCTATTTACCAGAAGGTTCTGATTTCAAAACCTGGATTAAGTTGTTATTGCTGGGCCCTTGAGCAAGGGCTACCTACAAGAGTTGTAGAATTACCACAGCTTTGCAGCTGTTTTCTTCATGTGCAAAATGTTACTTGAAAGGACAACAATATACAGAATGTACATACTTATATTAAAGCAATTTATTAATTAAGCGTTTACATCTGATTCATGTGTTTGCAAAATTGTATACCTTAAAGATGTAAGTCTTTCCCTGGCAGTTGATTCGAGTGAAAGCAGCATCAACAGGACCATCAATGCCCCATACATCCTTTATGAGTTTGGGATAACCTGGCATCACGGATGTTTCATCCAACTCATAAAAGTAATCATCTAGAAAACAATTAAAAGGAATGTGTCCTAGATTTAGAACTATTGAGAGCACTTCTAAACGAGTGATTATTACAGTCAGTTACCTCTAAAGGCATAAACTGATCCATTCTTTAACTGCAAGAAGGCATCAAATGCTTTTCCACTGCAGGTTTCTGGCTCAGGTTCTGGTGCTGGGGTGGTGATGTTGGGGGGTACTGTGCTATGCATTGCTGCTGTGTTCGTACTCATTGTAGTATTTAGGTCTTCCTCTGGAAAGTCAAATGTGTCTCCACGTACAGCTACAGATTAATTATATGATAAATATTACAAAGTTAGGCAGTGTTGTTTCTTAATTAAGGCTAAATATAAATATGTAACCACAGAATTGGTTAATAAAACACTGTTATTATAAACAGTGGCATTATAAGCTCTTACCTTTGTTACGGCATATAGTGTCAAAATCCATACAGCAGCTTTGATAATACTTGCACATGGTGTCACACTGGCATTTCTTTGTGGGGTCGAAGCCATTCTTGCAACGTCCATCACAAGAATCTACATAATAGAGAGACTGGTGCTTTTAAGACGTACAACCCCAATTCCAATGAAGACGGGACGTTGTATAAAAACATAAAATGGATAAACTTTTTTTGCAAATATTCACTAATTTTGAATTGTATGCCTCCAACCAGAAAAGTTGGGACAGGGGCATGTTTACCACTGTGTTACATCACCTCTCCTTTTGACAACACTCAATAAGCATTTGGGAACTGAGAACACTAATTGTTAAAGCTTTGCTTGATGAACAACAAGTTGCTCACAGGCCAGTCTAGTACTGGCACTCTTTTACTATTCGGCTTGGCATTGTTTTGCTGAGATAAACAGGGACATCCCTGAAAAAGACGTTTGCTTGGATGGCAGCATAAGTTGCTCCAAAACCTGTACATACCTTTCAGCATTAATTGTGCATTCACAGATGCCATGGGATCTAACACTCCCCCGTACCATCAGAGATGCTGGCTTTTAAACTTTGTGCTGATAACAATACACTCAGTCTTTTTCTTCGTTGGCCTGGAGGACACAACATCCATGTTTTCCAAAAACAATTTGAAATTTGAACTCGTTGGACCACATGACACTTTTCCACTTTACATCAGTCCACGTCAGATGAGCTCGGGCCCAGAGAAGAGAAGCCGGCGGCTTTTCTGGGTGTTGTTGATATATGCCATTCACTTTTCATGGTAGAGTTTTAACTTGCACTTGTAGATGGCAAGATGTACTGTGTTCATTGACAATGGTTTTCTGAAGTGTTCCTGAGCCCAAATGGAATTGATGAAGTTTTTTTGATGCAGTGCCGCTTCAGGGATCAAAGATCCCGGACTTTTAATGTTGGTTTTCTGCCTTGCCGCTTACTTGCAGAGATTTCTCCAGATTCTCTGAATCTTTTGATAATATATTGGATTGTAGATGATAAAATCCCTAAATTCCTTGCAATTGCACGATGAGAAACATTGTTTTTAAACTGCTGGACTATTTGGTTACGAAGTTCACTCACAAAGTGGTGAACCTCACCCCATCCTTGCTTAATAATGACTGAGCCATTTGGTGATGGTCCAATTATACTCAATTATTGTTCACCTGTGGAATGTTCCAAACAAGTTTTTTTTTATAACTATGGTTTCTCTCATCCGACTACCAATAGTCCCCATGACGTTTTCCACACAATGCTAAATAAACCCAAAAAATTAATGATAACTTATTGAATTGACTTTAACTTACCCAAAGAATAGGATTAAATGCAAAGCACAAACCTTATGTTAATAATTAGAAAAGGGGTGGGTGAAAGTCATTTATAAATTTTATTTAGAGACCCTGCCAACTGACAACCATAATCAAGTATTTAACATTGAGCTAGACATAGCAGAGGATCAAACACACAGCAGAGGTTAAAACACTAAATGTTTACGTATTACTGTTTACAGTGTTACCGCTTACTAGGTCCTTGTGTCACCTCATGTTTAAACATTTGGTTAGTGACAATTTCTTGGCATGTCTCTAAATGTGGCACATGGTTGAGTTTAATAAGCTTCTGATAAAATGACTACACTACAGTACACTAACTTCATTACAATTTAGGATATTGGACTGATTTTAAAAAGCATTTAAATCAAGTCTAATTCTTAGCCAACTGTATATTTATGCATGCAGAGTTTTCTTTAAGGTTCATGCAGACTAAAACCACTTACCTTCCGCAGCAAAAGCAGTTGCTGCTGCAAACAAAACCAAAATCACTACTTTCATAATGAGAAGCTCACGAATGGTATCTGAAATGGTGCCATGTATTCTGAGCTTTCTAGTAGGCAAGGACAGTGATGCCTTCAGGGTATTGATTGCTTCAAAAGTCAGCACAATATTTGTTTTGTGTGCTTTACTGAAGTAATCATTAATTTGCTGAATGCAAGTTAAACTTACAACCAGTATAGGTAAACGAGTCAGAATGCTTTAACATCAGATAATCAACATTAAAAAGAACATTGGTTTGTATCTGATTGTCACCTGAATGTCACCTGACTATGGCAACAATGTCCGTTTTATTGATTTTTATTATTAAATGTGAAAAAATAATAACATTTCAATCTGCCCCCACACAAAACTATCCTAAACCATAATAAGTAAAGCAAGCTGGAAAAATGTACACTTGCAATCTTAACTCCAGACTATTTAAATTAAAATGTGTTAATTGATTGGATACTAAACAAGAAGTTGCAATCAAATACATTTGACTACAACGTACACAAAATGTTAACATGACCCAGTCTGTAAAGATATATAGAAGCTTGGCATTAGTGAAATGTACACTCATTAACAAAACCCAGATTGATATGTTGGATGGCTGCAAAACTCAGCATGAAGTTATGTTGCAAGCGGATATGTAAATAATAACTTGTGTGGTCTGATTAGACACTGGGTCTTGCAATAAAAGAGCATAAAAGTATCACTGCTCTATACGTACACATTTTGCTCAGTTGACAGACTTGCCCAGTTGAGAATGGTTGCATCATTAAACTGAAAGAAGCAAGATGGCACGAATTGCTGGCTATCCAGACTGTTCTGACCTAGCTGTTAGGAAGTGTTGGGAGCAGTGCTGAGGGCACACACACATGGTAAACAGGCTCTGGACGGCCCAGACAAAGCACCAATAGAGAGGATCGTTTGATCCACCAACAAGCACAAGCAATTCCTTGTGTGTTTTGGCATGGGGGTTGGGAGGCTTAAACGCCATGCTAATACCCATGAATGTCAATGATTGGGTGTCCACAAACTTTTGTGTATTGTATGTATTGTATCATTGGAATCCTTTCTATACTGGCAAAGTGTAGGACTCGTAAGGCACGTCAGAGCAAGTGAAAAAAGCTTCATATTAGTTATTTTTTTTCTAATGTGAACTAAATTGCATCTACAACATTCATTTCATTAATTTATTATATTGGGAGCCAGGCCCTGAATAGTTGCACTGGAAGCAAGGCAGCAACCAACCCCAGACGATGTGCCAATCCATCGCAGGGTGAACACACAGTGCACATTTAGAAATACATTTACACTGAGTTTCCACATATTCATTCATTCACAGTAACAACCCTAAACAGGGCACTGATCCATTGCAGTGTATTGGAATTTAAGCTCACTTTAAAGCTTTAGGAAATCAGATAAGTAACAGATAATCACTGTCAGATAACAGATAAATGACTGGAGATTCTTTTACCAGCTGGTTCTAGATACTGGGTGCTTTTGAAGTGCACTTGAAGTGAACCTTGCCACTGGCTGCTAGTATGAACCCATGCTACACTGCTGACAAAAGTTAGGGGATATATCATTGTGGGATATTTCTTTCCCCTTAAATTTTAATTTCTGTAAGCAGTACATATAAGGAAGAGAAACTCAGTTTACTGTCACACGCATAGCTCCTAATCATTTACAGATTTACAGCATTTATTAGATGTTCTTATCAACATCATAACTGATGTAATCTCTCAAGGTAAGTTCGTAGAAAGTAAAGATTAAAGGGCCCAACAATGGCAGCGTTCCTATTTTTCCATGTGACTATTTTGTACCTTCAATCTGTTATACAGGGTACAATAATTGTTTAATCCTTCTCATTATAGTATATAATTAACAGAAACTGTATTGGAACTGGAACTCTTAAGACCTTCCAAGGCTGTGTATGTGGATACATCCATAGAAAATAAAGGTTTATCTGATTGGCGATCTTTTATGAGATACAATTTGTTGTGTATGTGTAAAATGTTTTTGAATTAAAAACTTATAAATAATATATAACTATAAATAATATACTGCCTTTATAATACGCATGATATTATTTGAATATTTTAAAAACAAATTTATAGCTATTAGTGTTAATCTTACTCTCATTCACTCTCTTATGTATACAATCTGTTGCTAGAAATTTTAAACAAACAAAGTTTTGCAGTCTAGGTTTATGGGAGTGTACAATTAAATCTTTTTGTTGATACCATTTTAATGTTCCTTTGCACGTTGGATGGCTTTTTGGATGCTGCCAGAAAGGTCCTCTACGTCAGTGTTTCCCACCTCTTGACCTCCCGTGATTGTGCACGTTGCAGTGTTCACTCATTTTATGATGGAGCTAATTATAAGTACTGATTGCTTAAGTCAAATGTACTAGACGCATATAAAAATTAAACAGTATAGAGCCTCTCAATTATGGTTATAAATGAGGTAGCGTGGTAATGTAATAGACTTCAAAGACAGACAAGACTGATAAGTTATAAGGAACTGATTATGGAAGGACATTATTAAACATGGAATGACTGCTACCACAGTCTATATATGTTCATATGTACTCTCAAAGCTGACCAATTGGCATTTATATGATTACTAATGCTATCTATCATATATAGTAGCCTGGCATAAATCCTACTATCCAATCCTACTATTCAATAAAATGTTTAAGTTAAAATTACATTTAAACTTTGCTCAGTCTGTTAACTGGGACAATTACTGACAGTGACTAGATCATGGATGCCATACATTGGTACCAAGTGATTAAAAGATGGAAGTCACATTACATTTTCATTGTTTAGATGTCATTTGAAGTAGCCTATATATATATATATATATATATATATATATATATATATATATATATTTATTTATTTATTTATTTATA
>JAVSBV010167477.1:0-14089 GCA_033117975.1 Parotocinclus spilosoma | reverse complement strand
TATATATATGAATGAATGTATATGAGTGAATATATTGAGCAAAGTCAAATTTATTTCTAGGCCAACCTCAAATTGAGCAAGCCTCGGTCAGCAGTGGAAGGGAATAACTTTCTTAGAAGGAAGAAACCTTGGAAGAACCAAGACTCAAAAAGGCACCCATTCTTTTTGTGTCACCATGAGAGTCCGAATCAAACACCGACTTACTGATCAAAAGAGAAGCGAATAGAGTGGAAATATCTGAGCCATTAAGCAAGAATGTTTAAAATTGTTCAAAGGATTCAATGATTTAAACACAGATGCCTTAAAAGAAAAGGAGGAAATCGACCAAAAGTTATATATATATATTTAAACAGTGACTTACTGAACAACGGGGAAGCAAATATCTATTTAATATACCCATTACTAAAAGATTCACTTATTCAAGCAATGATTCGATAAAAAAAAAGGAATGATTTGTCAAAAAAAAAAAAGTCACCAGGTCAATACTGACCCACTAAACAACATAAATTGACCAAGATAGTCAAAGAGAGAACTTTATTTATAATTTTGTGCAATTATATTAAATATAATATCTATTTACTGACAAACAAATTAACAAAGTCACCGATGCAAATATTAATCCACTAACCATATAGTGCCATAACCATATACGGTAGTAGTAGCACACTGTATTAAGAAAAGGCTATAAGTTATAAATCACACAGTAAAAAAAAAAGTTATGCCTAAACTTTTGGCACCTCTTTTCACCAAATCGATAAATCGCTAAGAAGAATCAGAATCAATGCAATGCAAACGATTTAGCAGATCATGAAGATAAACATGAGATGCCTAAACCAGCCAGCAAACCACAGCAGGATCGCTCTCCAAAAAGTATCAACTGGCAAGTCATACCAAATCCACCAATTACATTGTGAAAGACATGCTGCCAGTTCAGCTGGTTGACAGAGACGAGTTTAAACAAGCTCTAAATACTTTAGACCCAACATATACCCTGTCATAATATCACCTAATTATCATTAGCACCATTATCATCATCAGTACCACTACTTTTTAGGGAGGTCCTCCCCAGATGTTTGTCCAAATGTCTAAAGTAAATGACTTAAAGGATGACCTGGAAGGTCTAAATACGAGTGCAGTCAGACCCTGTAACTGACTCACAATGTAGTAGCATGTCTGGTTTTCAATTTCCTAAACTTTCAAAGTCACCTTACTGCTGTGTTCCCTTCCCTGGTTCCCTATAACTGCCTGTTCGAAAGATCTACAGTGTTCCCTCGCCACTTTGCGGTTTACCTTTCGCGGACTCGGTGCATCGCAGGTTTTCAAAAAATATTAATGGGAAAAATATATAGTTTCGTGGGATTTTGCAAAACTTGATCTGCCCATGCGTAGTACGTGGGGTATAGTTAACGTATACATACACATGTATTTGATGAACTTTTACATTTAAAAAAAATCACAAAATTTATCAAAATATATAAAAAATATTAAATCTAACAATAAATGAAGGTTATAAATCACAAAATATTATGATTTACAGTAAATAGCGTATTTACTCAGCGGATGAATACTCACCAAAAACGAGAAGTAACTAGAGCATCGGCCACCTGAGTCTTTACTTTTCGACATGACAAGATTTTATCTGCGGTTTTGTGTTCGCTGTTTGTGTTTCATTATAGACTGAATTAATTCAAGCCCTACGATGTTACCCAAACGTTCTGCAAGTTCTACAGCTAAAATAATGAATAAATACTTCAATAAATACAGCTTCCCTACTTCACGGGTTTTCGTTTAGCGCAGGGGTTACGTTCCAGGACCACCCACAATAAACAAAAAGTCGCAAAGTAGGGGCGCTATATTGATTTCAGTATTTATACTGTACACTGTACTTGATTGGAGCAGACTCAATAGTGGCTCAACTGGAGCCAACACCCAAGATCAAGAAACCCAAGAAACTTTCTCTGTACTGGCAATGGCCACCCAAGGTTCGCCTTTCATGAAGACCGCGATTGCATTTACATTAAGAAAATGTTTATTGTTCCGATCATTTACAGTATGTTCACTGTTCTTTTTACCTACATCAACTTCTAAGGGTTTTTATTAAAGATCTGAGGATTTTGAAAGTAAAGATTTGAGGAAGTCCAATACAAGTGGCTCATGATAAGGGCGTTCGTTCTGAGATGTGAATGTAAACCATTGAGCCTAGCCTTTGTGTTTGGGTGCTCATTGTTGGCGTTGATGAGGGTCAAATTTGTCGCGTTCAGTCATTTTCTTATATTTCGCTCAATGAGTCAGGCCTACAACCACGAAGATTAATCGAAACTGGCCTTTGGATCACAGCATGAAGCACTCCAGGCCACTGACTCACAGGGGCATTCACGTCCCCCTCTTAGGTCCGAGTCGCAAATAAAAGAAGCCATTAACGCTAGAGAAGTAGGAACCACACACAAAACACAAAAGGCTTGTTTTTACAGAGCCTTTTTTGAGCCTCAACCACAAATTAGGCCATTAGCGATGGACACATGCAAGAAAGAATGAAACCGACTTCAAAAGTTTGCAAAAATTAATGTGTGGATGCCATTACTTGTAGTGATGAGGTACTGAAAATAATGAGCTGTTAAGATATGGCACAGTATATCTGGAATAAGGGACATCATTCAATTAATTAAGCTTTAGAAGGTCAAGGTGGCACCATTGGGAGTACATTCCATAAAATCAACAGTTGTGAAATTCCCAAAAGATCAACAGTTAACAGAAATACTCAAACCATGTTGTCTGGCACTAACAGACGTGGAATATTTTCCTCATTCTGATGGTTAAAGTGAACTGGATTATTTGGACTTTATGAATTTATCCGCAGCCACACGATTGGCTCATTAAATAATTGCATGAATAAGGTGTACAGGTGTTAATTGCGTAACTGCTCAGTGATGCACGCTGTGAATTTCTTCCAAAGGTGAGTGCTGATTGACACGGTGCCTAAACGTTGCTCACATTTCCCCCGAAAGCTTAGCTTAAGCCGATTTTACACTATGCAACTTCAGCAGTCTTTTAAGATTATCACGAGTCACACGAGTTGATTCCCATAAAATCTTGGGTTATTTCTAGGACAGACTGCACAATGTCACGTGACATCCATGTCTGATTATTGTCATCAAACTCAGAAGAATTAAAAAGTCTGTCATAAACCAACGTGTTTTTGCTAGATAAGTTACGTACTTGGAAGCTAACAGCAGCTTCATCTGCTACGTTTCCCTTTTTGCCCTCTTGTGGAATGTTGCCATAATTCCCCAAACCACTCTTCCTATAGCTTTATATATGTATCAATCATTTTATCAGATACTTTTTCTTGTTCCTACACATTGTCCATTTTATTACTTCCACTTACCATATAGAAACGCTTTGTAGTTTTACAATAAAGGCATGTGTGTTTACATGCTGTGTTCTATAAAGGTCAGGACCCCTACATGTACTGTTTGGGTGGTGTGCTGGTTAGTGTGTTGTGCTGGTAGGAGCGGAAGAGACATAGCAGTGCTGCTGGAATACTTAACAACCTTTGTGTTACTGCTACACTGAAAATAGTCTGTCAGACAAAAATGTCCGGCCACCAGCATCCTGTAGGCTAAGGTCCCCTTTTTGGAACCGAGAGCTACTTTAAGAGGACGGAGTACAAATATTGCACTCATCAACTTAATAATAATCATAATCCATATAATAATAATAATCATAATCAATATTTATAAGAGATTCTCTGATCAACATTAACAACAATTAACCAGGGTAGAAAACACAGATATATTTAAACATGCACCATTTTCTGTTATTTATTTCTGATAATCCCAATCTGTTATTAAACGTTTAAAAAGGTCAGTTATTACATGTTGGATATTTTTGTAAATTTGCTCATTTATTTATTTAAAAATGATCACTTCAAATTGTTGTCACACTAAATTAAATCGTGGACTTTTTCACTGTATGTGAGTTGGTAGAAGTGCCTTTTCACATTGTGCCTCTTCTTCCCCATCAAAAACTGTACGTTTCTTTTGCTTTTCTTCCATGCTTTTCCCCAAAAAAAATTACATCTGGCTGCGCCCGCTAGCTTGTTTTAGCAAAGATTGACCGAGGTCCTGCACAAGATTGATCTTTGACCCCAGACAAACTTGTACATTTTTATATTCAATATTGATTATTTTAAATCTGCATGAATGCAAATGTTATTGAATTAGAAAACAACAACACAATTGCATAACACTTTTAGACGGAGCTCCAAGGTGCTATTTTTAGCCACCCATGTGGTCACAGCGGGGGACCAGGTGCCCTCGGCCACCGTGTTGGCTATCCCTGCTGTAGGCAGTGTCCTGTAAGCACTGATGGATAAGAGGACGATTAACACAAGCTGTGCAACAAAAGATGAGCTACAGTCTCTGTCTTTTCATTTAGGAGGTGGATCAATGTGGTTAATGTGTCTAAGAGTGTACGTTGAGTGACCAGAGTGTTCAAGACTCCAGCAGCACTGCTGTGTCATGCCTGCAAAATACACATTTACATCATTTAGCAGACGGCCTTATCCAGAGCAACTTACTTTGAATACAATCCAGCCCAAGCAATTGTGGGTTAAGGGCCTTGCTCAGGGACCCAACTGTGGCAGAGGTGGGATGTGAACCCTGGACCTTCAGGTCGAAAGTCCAGTACCTTAACCACTAAGCCACCACAGTCTCAAGCACACTATCACCATGTCAGTTTCACTTCAGTGCTAAGAATGTACCTGATATGTGCTGGTGCTGTCTAGAGCTGTACCGATTCGATATTCTGTATCGGTATGGGCCTGATATGTGGCAAAAAAAAATCACTGGATCGGAGATCAGATGGGAGAAAAACTGTTTAATCTGATATTTTTCCTATGACTTTTATGCTTTACAACAATTTGGACAACACACCGTAAACAGAGGTGTGCCACATGAGCCATGTCTGGAACTCGAGTTAAAGCTGTTAGCTAGCATCGTAGTCATCATGTCAGCTGTGTGGAGTCATTTTAAGCTCAAGGATAATAAAAGTAAAACAGCCGAGTGCAAAGCCAGTGTTTCCAGAGGTATCGGTCTGATATCGGTATCGCCAGATATTCAAGTTTGCAGTATCAGTATTGGGCATAAAAGAATGGTATCGAGCCAGCCCCAGTCCTGTCCATTAGAGGCACAGTAAAGGGGACTGTCTGTAACTGTAGATCTACAAAGTGCTTCTGCATGATAAGTGGAATGTATACAGGGGACAATTGGTGTACAAACAAGAAGCTATACCTAATAAAGTGATCGAACAGTATACGGTTTGCTTGTGGTTTTACAATTGCGGTTACTACATTTTGAAACAATCCACTGTTTCCCTCCTTTCACGTGTCTTTTTTTTTTTAGTGTCTTCGTTTTTGCCGTCACACTTTTGCAGTGCAAGAACTTTTGTCACTGGTTTGGGTTCAGTGGGAGAGCACATTGCACATTATGCACTAAAAGGCCAAGGAATTATTTTACGATCGCCGACTTGTGTGCGATGGACATTACCAGCTTGCTGTAAATCAATACAGTGGCTTTAATCGATGTGATTACTCACATTTCTCAAGACTGAGAAATCAACCTCTGCTGTCAATAAACGAGTGTCTTTATTCTCTACTGTGAAAGGATGAGGCATTGTATCAACTTTACGCAACAAAATGTCAATACTCCAACATACTATAGATAGTCAAGAACCACATATTATAAAAGTCAGTTCTGTTGGTCTTGTACTAATTTTTAGCTTCATAGTATACGGTTTGTGTCACGGCCCAGTCAGATTTCTGCAACCCTCTGGTGAGTAGCTGTGGTCGAGCCTTTAGGCTGTGTACAAAGTGTATTAGTGCTAGAGAAGAGGATTTAGAAACCAGTGGTGACTGCTGCTCTTTCAAATAGGACAAGCTCACTGTCGGCGTACATCATAAAATTAGTATATACACCAATTCTGACCTCCATTCCTTTTATTGAAAATATTCTGTGACCCTATCGGACTAAGTAGCCGTCTTTTCCGGGAACATGTCCTTAATAACCTTAGAGGACCTTAATGGCCAGCAGAGCCAGGTTGCTCAGAGCTCAGATGGCCTTGACCCATTGTGTTATAGGGGTAAGACCTTTTTAAACAGGAGAAAATCATTTCTACACTCACAGATGTAGCTCCAGTTGTTTACACTAAGAAAAGGTTGTACAGCGAACGGAATGATATTAAAATCTAAAAGGGAAATGGTGAAATTATGTTAAACTGAAAAGGAAATACTGCAAGTGTGGTTTATTTACAATGTAAGAAATTAATGGTAGTGGGCAAGTAATTTTGGCAAGCACCTGTCTCTGTGGGGTAGTGATTGGCAAATCAAGTGAAAGGTCTCAGGTTCGAATAACAAGTTGAATTTTGCGGGACTGTGGTTGGCTAGTGATTAAGTTACAGGACTATGGAGCTGAAGGTCCAGGGTTTAAATCCAACCTCTGCCACAGCTGGGTCCCTAAACAAGGCCCTTAACCCACAAGTGCTTGGATTGTAAGACTCTATTAATTGTAAGTTGCTCTGGATAAGGGTGTCTGCTAAATGATATAAAGGTAAAATGTAAAAGAAATGGGTTTGCTTTCAAAATATGTAATGGGCAGTCAATCAAAACAGGAATCAGCCTTTAAAACATGGAAGCTCAGCGTCCAGGCCAGCCAAGGCCCGCCCACAGCTCTATTCACCCCCAGAGACACAGCGTTCAGGGAAGGGATAAAAATAGAGGCATTATTCAATGATGGTCAAGATCCGAGGCAATTTAAAAAACTTTTTCATGCAGTCTCACTGAAGTGAATGGATGCTCAGTTTCTACTGGGAAATGCATTGACCAATTGACCTTAGACCGTATAAGAAAACGATGTCTTGAAATCTATGGCATTGATGCTACAGGAAAGTATAAGAAGATAAAATCGTGATTTGTGATAAATAGCTGATTCTGAACAAACTATTCTTCAAGATGAACACATTTGTGTTCAATAAAATTGCAGATATTTGACCATTTCATTTTGGACATTTTAGGGGAAGCTGAGAATCCCTTGCAGTCTTCCTTGCAGAAAATGTGGCTGTTAGAGACGTGATTCAGTCTAATCAGTCAGATGAGATTTAATTGAACTTGATGCTTGTCAACGTCAGTGGTTTGCACCAATCACAACAACATGAATAAACTCCATCATGTTAAGTGAGAGAAGAACAGAACCTCTTCTTAGGGAAACTAATTATTTCCGTCAACACTAGAAGAAACTGCAATGTCCTGGCAACCATGCCTTTTCATGGTCACAGTTGTGGAAGTACTCATCTGGTACTCATCCCCAGACAACACTATGCAGGTGTCAACGTGCCCTGGACTGGTTTAGGATCTGGATGCTGTGGCCACGTATAGAGAGTCTGGGCTGAGATTTCAGCATGCCACCACCACCACGTGCCTCCCCAGACGGAAACGGAGACCAAGACTAAAATCCTTGGCTATAATTACAGCCATGATTTCAATCCACAATCCAACCCCAAACAACATGAGACCCACCAGAGACACACGTACACAAACGCCTACATCTGAAACAGCCACCTATTCATACATGTAGACTATTATCTTAACCCATTAAAAACCATGATCCCCATTTAAGGATCGGGTGCTTTAACTCGCCTACTGATGGGATGGAATGGGATGTAGGAAGACAGAAATAAAATAAAAAATGTTCAGAAAAAATTTGGCAGTTAATTAGTTAGGATAGTAACCAAAAAAAAACCCCCAAAAAAACCCCACACAGACAAAAAAAGCGTCCTTTGAATCTACTACTTAGTGCTTAATTTTTAACAGTATTATCCTGAAATATTTCATATTTCTTTTGTCAATCCACTTATTAATAAACATACATTTCTGCATTCAAAAATCTAACAACCACATCCCGTACTTTTCCACCTCATCAAAATAAAACCTGAAACACTTCCTGGCTTGGTATCCTCAGGTTTAAAACGTCTTAAATGTTGTGAGGAGGAATGGCGACATTGCAAAAGGGAAAATGCTTTACTGTGGCCAACATTTTGAACTGCGATGCAGGCCTGCAATGCAGGAATAGATGTTTATTAACAAATGGAATGATCAGACAAAACATGCTGCCTGTCTGCAATGCAGTAAAAGGCAAAGTAACAGTAAGAAACATTAAGTTTTTTTTTAGTTTTTACATTTTATTTTCCATTCATCCCTATGTTTTCTGATTTATAATTGTCGAATCATTGGTCAGGGTTCAAGTCAAATCTGAGACCCAGGGATCATGTTTTATATAGCATTTCAATAAAATAAAATAAAGAAATGTACACTGTGTCAGATGTTACCATGCCGTTCCTCGGATATTGATGGAATGGCTCAGTACAATCCATGCATGCATTCCGATGATCTTTCTGTCCTAATGCCAAACTTCCAACAATGAACCGTTTTGAATCGTTTCCTCATCCCTTCAGCAGTTCTCCCTCCTCTACAGCATTGTGCATTGGGAGTGACTTCCTGCCCTGCACATCATAATTTAGCTAAACGCCAGCCAGCTCTGGATCAATGCTGCGCTGATTACACAAAGAGAAGCCTGTATTATAATGTGTATGCTGAAAAATGCTCAGTGTTGTATCTTCTTTCCTGTCTGCTCGCTCTGTAACACCGTTCCTACAGAGACAGGGCTGACAGGACAACGTTTACGAGTTACACGCCATCGTACAGCAAAAGCACAGCTTTTGTCATCTTTATGCTCCATTAGTATGAGACTAAGATTAAGAATGTGTAAGAACTGTGGTTTTCCTTACTCTGATATAAACCACGCTGTGGGCTTGTGTAAATATTTATACCGCTTCACACACAATAGCCATTACTAATTTTTCAGAGCTAGTTTGGAGTTTTTGACAAATGGGAACAGCAATGGGGAAATTCAGATACTTCAGCTGGAAATGAGGCATATTTTAAATAAACACCATTCCCCACAACGTAGCCAATGTAAACGCAACGAGTAAAACTTTAACATTGTGTCTTTAAGATGCCAGGAGGTCACTTTTGTACTGGTGAACTTTTTCCCACACTTCTGATCTTCAGTGAGCCATGTTTCAACTGAAAAAACAGAAACTCCGAGGTTTCTTTTAACTGTATGTTCAAAAGCGTGAGCAAACGGCATAAAAAATGTGAATAAAAAACAAAAATGTTTCGTTTACTTTGACATTTCGAAGCAGACAGTACGGACCTGACATATTTCATGTTTATTTCTGGTCAACTTCATGTCAATAATGGCCTATTCCTGCGTTTCTGCCCCGCAACAGAATTCCAATTTCATAAAACGTTGAGGCTTTAGGGCTAGTTTTAGAGGTGATAACAATAGGTGATTGTATACACGATTTGGGACAAAAGCAGTATTCATGAAAAGCTGAGATTCTTGAGAGCCAAAGATGGCTGGAGGATCTCCAGGTGCAAGCCTAAGCTGAACCCTCATGGTCTCAGATACGTCAGCTGGCACTGCATTTATCAACAGATGGTATAACTATATAGACAAGGGATTCATTTTCAAGCACTTTGTCAAGTAGTACAATACAAGGGAGCATTCGTTGATGCCACTTAAATCATTATTGTGGGAAAAAGACGCCCATGTTAACCATGCCCAGGAATGGCATTGACTTCTCTGGGCTCTGAGACATCTTGGATGGACAAAACACACTAAAAATGTACAGTTCTCACAACGTTTAGGGGTTATTTCAAAAAGAAATTTGAAGCAATTGAAAAGAAGCATTTGATTTTATTTAATTAAACAAGATCATCAGACAAGTAAATAAAAAGTCACAAATATGTGTTTGATTGAAATGTGTGTGCACGGGGGTGAACAGAAGCAGGTCAAACTGGACGATTGTGCCCAACATTGATTGTTCAGTAGGGTGTATGTTCACCAAAGTCTGCCAAAACACACAGACAGTGATGGGACATGGTAGGATCAAATTCCAGCGGTTCTTGTGGGAACTTCTTCATAATAAAATTGACATTTTTGTGAGCACTTTATGTTGTGGTCAGACAAAATAACTAGGGGTCACACTGCCAGCAATGAAATAAACATTTAAGTATATGTCAGACATGCTGCGCTTATTATATTTAATTCCCATTTGTTCACACTGTACCAGCTTGTCTGACGTTGTACTTGAAAGGAAGATCAGCTTCACAGACTTCAGATGGTACTCCTGAACCTCAAAATGCCATGAACACATCTGATTATATAAATGTTTAATTACAGAGCTGTAATCTATTTTTTGACAAAAGAAGATAATTTTCGGAACACTGTTTAGTCTGATTATTCTGATAGCCTCACCATGCCATACTTAATCAGGTACCTACACAATTTGAACTGCAGACCAATGGAACGACTTACGTGATCCAGAGTACAACTGGTACTCCTGATCTGCAGGTGTTTTAATTTCATGTTTAATGAATGTCCTTAAAGTATACCCACCATTTTAAATACAATTTCATACAAACAGTTTTAGCCAAGGACCTCTGGACTACTATTCAGAAGTTGTGGTATCAAATCCCAGCTCTGATACGTATTGTTGGGTCAGTTTGGTGAGCAAATTTCTTAACCTGCGAGGGTTAAAATTTAAGGTTTTTTGGATGAGTTTCTGTTTGTCAGTGGCCAATTTAGTGACACACACAAGGTTATATTTATGCACAAAGTCATCTCAAGACTAGTCTCACATACACACACACACACGCACGCACACGCACACACAGCCCAGGGTTCAAGTCCCACCTATGGCAAGCTACCACAGTTGGGTCCCGGAGCAAGGCCCTTAACCCACAATTGTTTAAATTGTAAGACTGTATGAGCTCTGGATAAGTGTGTGTGCTAAATAACAAATGTGAGTCGATGCCAGTTTTAAAGTAACCAAATAACACACATGTCTGTGAGAGTAAACCCATGCAGACACAGGGACGACATGCAGACTTCAGAAAGGACCCAGGTTGCTCCACCCTGGTATTGAACCCAGGACCTTCTTGCTGTGAGGCAGCGCTGCTACCCACTGAGCCCTTTTTGGATAAGAAGCCTACTACATTCATGCTGTACCAGTTTAAACCCATAAGGCATTCAAACTGCAATCAGCCCATTTTGATCTTACCACAAATCACATTCCTGCAATGTTTCTAATTCGCAGCTTTTTGGAGCAGAAGAAAACAAAACAAAAAACAGAAGCGTTGATGAAGCAACCTATTTTAGAACACTGGTTTATCTTTCTGCAGCATCCAAGTTATTGTATCTGTTTTTAGTCCTGTTTTCCCAGTTCTTCTATCTGTAGAATCTTACTTTGTATGAGTCAAACCCATCTGCTAATCACATTTGTACTCTATGACCTCTTTAGTTATTAAGACCTGAAATTCTGCAAAGCTGCACACTACGGCTATGGTAATAACTAAAGCTGTTAAACGTGCCACTGAAATAGAAGTATAAATCTAAAACACATAAAAGCACTTAAACTTGAGTTTAGTCTGTCATTAGAATGAAATGAGTTAGTTATGCAACATAATAATGATTGACATCAGTTATAAAAATCATCATCATCTACTCTACAGTACTGTGCAAAAGTCTTAGGCCACCATTAGAACTGGTGTTCTAGCAACCGCATATTTATAATAGACAGTATAACATTGTCTACGACTGAATATATCCAGAATTACACACACACACACACACACACACACACACACACACACACACACACACACACACACAAAGTATCTCACAAACGTAAGTACACCCCTCACATCTTTTTATGAAACAACACTGAAGATGACGCTTGTATAACAGTGTCAATTCGCTGTGCCCTTAAAATAGCTCACGACACAACCATTAAATGTCTAAACTACTGGCAACAAAAGTAAGTACACCCCTAAGTGGACTGTGGTAGCCTAGAGGTTAAGGCACTGGACTCTGGACTTGAAGGTCCTTGATCCAAATCCCACCTCTGCCATGCTGCCACAGTTGGGTTCTTAAGCAATTTACAATTGCTTGAATTGTAAGAACATATTAGTTGTAAGTCGCTCTGGATAAGGGCGTCTGCTAAATTCTTAAAATGTAAGTGAAAATGGTCAAATTGTGCTCAAAATGTCAATATTTTGTGTGGCCACCATTATTATCCAGCTCTCCTGGGCATGGAGTTCACTAGAGCTTCACTGGTTGCCACTGGAATCCTCACGGACATCACGGAGCTGGTGGATGTTGGAGACCTCGCGCTCCTCCACCTTCCGTTTGAGAACGCCCCACAGATGCTCAATAGAGTTGAGGTCTGAAGGCATGCTTGACCATTATTCTCAGTGTCTTTTGCAGGCCAGTGGTGACTTGGAGGTGTGTTTGGGTTGGTTATATTAATAACACTAGTTCCAGTTCATAACCTCTTTTACTGACAGCAGTACTCCAGTACTAATGCCGTCCTGTTGTCTTGGGTGCCCATAGAAAAAACCATGAGACAATATAAATGCTCTATTGGGACATTTTTCGGACGACAGTATTGCATGTGGTAAAACTTGGTGCCTGTAAAGGCCGTTATTGAGATTGGTGGATCGTCAGTCAGTCAGTGGACTGCTTCCCAATACCACGTGATCCTTGATTGCCATGGAAACTGCCGCACTCACTGCTAACGACCATGCTGCAAACGTGCACATGCAGACACCATTGTGCAAGCAGGCACAAAAGAATATTTAAGTCAGTTATTTACATAAACAAAGCCGGTGTACATTTGAATGTAAACTTTTTAAGCGTGCCTGTGCACCAGTGTTTTTACACGAATGGACTCCTATGTGTAGATCCTGCTTTAATATTGAACATGTGACTTGTGGTATATTCCCAAATTTTCAAAAGTGCCAATAGTTTAGGACTGTGGACATGGCTAAACTGTCAATTATTATGGATTTTGTATAAGAAAAAGATTATAATCACTATCTTTAATGGTACTGTCAGGACCCATGGACTACTAACAAATACCTTTTTTCAGTGTTCATTTTTTATTAAATGTTTTACTGTTTAATGTTTACATCACTGTGCAGGACACTGCCTAATAATCACTCTTTTTTTAACGATTAATTACATCAGTCATCTATATACGTTATGTCCTGAGGACAGATCTGGCATCAGCTTATTTGTTGGAATGTCTCACACAAAGCCAATAATTCAAAATGGTGTATACTTTAATTACTTTTACCCAGAGTATGTTTATTTATTGAACATTATAGTTTGGGTAGACCTGCAGGCTGTTGTTCAGGCAGCTGTAAATTATGCTTAACAATCTGGTAAATGTGTTGCATTAAGTAGCCTTCCTGGTACACAGTCATGTATTCATTTACCAGCTGCTTTCTCATGGTGAGGGTCGTGATACTGTCATTTATTGTCTATCACATATTCATTATTTTCAAAATGAACCGGGTTGATAAGATGGTTCAGGAGTCCATGTCTGCCTAATTCATAATTTTGGACAGGAGCCTCTACTCATTGCAACAACAAAAATAAGACTGCGTGTGTGTATTGTTATACAGTGCGACACAGTGGCTCTTACGAGCGCACATTAACGATCACACACACGTACTGTAGGACCGAAAATATAAACATGTATAATTGAATGAATGTAAACAGAAAAACGGACATTGCATACCTTGCTCGCTGGGGGCAACCAAAAGGAAATGGGTCAGCTTAAAAAAAACACTATATTTCAGATCAGTCAAAGTGATATCAGCTTTTGAACACTTTAAATTGTGTACCTATTTTCATTTAGGTAAATCCACAACCACTGCAGTTAAGGCAGACTTTTATTTACATATATACTGTATGTTACCTACAAGTTCAAGTTTATTTATTTTTATAGCGCCTTTTATAATGGAGCATTGTGTCAAGGCAGCTTCACAATATGACACTGTCCTAAAAAGCCAATCCCAAGTTGAACAAGCCTAGGGCGACAGTGGAAAGGAAAAACTACCTAAAATGGTAGGAAGAAACCTTGGAAGGACCAAGACTCAACAGGGGACCCATCGTCCATGGGTAAC
>JAVSBV010167467.1:0-14090 GCA_033117975.1 Parotocinclus spilosoma | reverse complement strand
CAAAGTGCCCCTAACAAACTAAATACCTCGGGGGTTACCCGCCCATACCAGTCCATCGGCACTAAAAGCCCCCGGAAGTTTACCAGTATCTCTAGGGAACGCGGAAGAGCGGAAGGGCACCGGTGGTCAGACGCGCAAACCGAGCGGCGATGGAACCTAATTGGAATGATGACCTGGCCCCGAACAGCGCTAAAACCACACCTTTTAAGGACGTGAAGCAGCTGTTTGGGATCAGGACATAATTAGGATAATGGATATAAGGCCACCCCGCCGATGGCTCTGTAATGGCGACCGGTGAGGACAACCGAACGCACCAGAAGGTAGGAACCCTAACAATAGAGTACTGTACTGATCTCTGTACTGGCAGCATATTATTGTTTTATGGCACTCTAGTTCAGTATGTTTTGTTTCTCCAGCCCAGCTGCTTACACAAGCCAAATAACACTGCAGATCCATAAGCAGAAGTGTAAGTTAAAGAGTAGCAGAATTCTAACATTAACTTGAAAGCTCACCATATTGCCAGTCAAGCTCGGTAACTCGTGTTTGGGTTAAAGACTGTTCCAACTTAGATAATCTGTTAAGAGACATTTTTTGTGCAAGTTGTTTGTATTAATTACAATTTTGTGAGCAGTATATTTAAACTGGTTTACAGTCCCCCACTAAAAATCTGTTTCAATAGGTTCTAAAATCAACAGTTAGGTAGTATATAGGTGTAGAATAATAGCGACATGAGGGTATTAAGCAAATATCCTGCTACTCCAAAACATGACATCATTCATTTTTATTCCTCTGCTGTATTATTCAACCTTTAAGGATCTAGCTTTGTTGAAAAAGTTTAAAGTTATTAAACCTTCTTTCTTTTAGGGATTAATATTATGTTTATTTGTCTTCCCTATTTTCTCCTGCAATCTGGGAGCAGCTGCTTTACATTTCACTGTACTTTTATACCAACTACAAACGCACATGACAATTTTTTTTTTTATCCTGAATATCTCTGATTGCAATTATGTGAAATGCAGCAAACTGATTTTCAACTGGAGAACTGGAAACATCTTTGACTAGTAAGTTTAAATTAAGTCATAATTCATGTCATTAAAATTGTAACTGTATACAATGTTGATACCAGGCATTTAAAAAAATGTAAACATGGTATAAGAGTTATATATGTCATCTACATTTCCTTAAAAGTAGAAGGTTACTGTGCGTCAGTGGGCATCAGGTTAGGAAATTACTAGACTGTGGTATGATGTCATTAACCTAAAACACAGGATTTTTTTTTTAATACGCACTCTATGGGAGTTAATTAAACATGACCTAGTGTAAAGATGTCAAACATCTACTGGATATAAACACAATGATGCAGTTTCACCTCCTCAAGCAAGACATTTTCATTCAATATAAACTCTATTTGTGCCACTTCAGCACAAGTGTTAAATAATCTAGAAACCCAAACATCTGAATAGACTGGAAATCTGCCTTTCTACCTAGTAGCAAGTATTTGTAATTAAAGCTTTTTACCATGTGAATGTACATGTACATTTAATTAATTAAATTGAAACTCTCACCTAACTCTAAGCCACATGCTGAAAATAAATGCCTCTTGTCATTCTGTGTACATGTTAATGTGTAGTTTGTGTAATTATGTGTAACCATGCTGTGAAAGTCTGTGTCAGTCTGTCTGTCTATTTATCTTTCTGTGGTTATTTAAGCTAATGACAAACATTTCTATATATAACTTTAACTATGATGCTTGTTTAGATATATTCAACAACATTCTTTCAGCATAAAAATATTCACTCTAATTATGACTTCCTTACTACCGAAAAACCTCACTCGCTTAGAAAAAGAGCCAGTTAATCCTTATTATCACTATTATGGACTCTGGAGTGGCATCTCTAAGACCAATCCATGGGCAAAAGAAGTGCTGCTCAAAACACAAGAAAACCTTCTTGTATAAATACTTTTTGTTATTGTTGCCCTCTATAAAGTCACCAAAAATAAATACTATAATAAATATACTATATAAATACTATAAAACTGAAAGAGTTGTACCTTTAAACCCAAATGGTTTGGATCCCCCACACCAGCCATTTCTCAAAGATGACGCCTCAGCATTGACTTCCTTTACATCAGATAACTATTAACCCACATATCCATTTTCCACTCCCTGTCTTGTGTGGACACTGCTTAATTAAAAACACCAACACCAACAGCAAGCACTGATGCTAACTGAATAATTTAATGTTAATAATATAACAGATGTAAGTTATTTGAGAACCAGTAGAACTATTCCACTCCAAAGTCATGACCAGGCAAGTCATTACAAGTTATAACTTATGGACAAGTAGATATAATGGTCGTGTAATGAATATTCATGAATAATGGTTTCACATGTTCATGTTGTTTGCATGCTATTACTATTAATAAATGTCTTGTTTGAAGCTCATCATGGATTCTATTTACCACGTGCCCAAAATTGTTGGAGAAATGGAAAGATCCACAGTCACCCTTGACCCGCCAATACATTTTTACCACTGTACTGGCTCACAATGTCTTTATTCTTCTGCCAACCTCGCTTCTCCTCTCCTCTCAGTCCCTCCCCCTAGATGGGTATTTTAGTCTCCTTTCCTTGATAATTTATTACTTCATTTTAGATTATTCATAACCCATCTCATAACCTTTCCTTTTTATGTTGTCTGTACCTGACTTCATCAGGCATTGCGGTGACTATCAGTTCATTCTTTCTAATCAAAAGCAACTGTCACTGACCTCATCAGACTAGGGGGGAACGCTTTGTGGAATTTAAACTAGTCCCCAGCCTCCAGATACACGCCTCAGAAAGCGATTTGAACAGAACACAATCAAAGTAGTCGCTGCAGAACTGTATCACCCAACCTTTACAAAGCAAACATGATTAAAGTCCAGTGTGATTTACGTTAATTTTTTAAGAGTTTTCAGCATTTCAGAATTTCGGAAAAACGCACTGGAAAGACGTCCAAGCAAAACAAACATCAGCAAGACCAAAGAGCAGTACAAGTCTGTAAAACTGACACACTTGGTTAAAGAATGTATTTCAAAATGAAAGCCCTTGAGAGAGTAACACCGTCACACAGGTGCTAGAAAGATTGTGATCTCATTAGTATTTTTCTAGATTTCGGCATAAATATGGCATAAAACATCTTCAGATGTTCACAAGTCCTAAACTGCTAAAAATGATTTAATTAAATAAAAGAGACAAAATACAAGATTTTTTTGTTACGTAAAATTGTTCAACAATACACAACTGTGACGGCAAATGTACAAAAATGAAGGAATCTTTTCATGATCCCCTTGTGCAGCATTAACTGCATCTAAACCGATCTGCTGACTGTTGATTAGTCTTGTACATCATCTAGGAAGAATTTAATATCATTACTCTATAAAGAACTGCTTCAACCCTGGGATACTTTTGTGTTTCATCACATGAAACTGTTCACTTTAGGTCTGTGGTTATTCTATAAATAGTGGGCTCATAAATATTAACCAAATTGAGTAAGGCTTGACTATCTGCTTAGAAGTTACCCTGGGTTTGTTTGTGACCTCTACGATTACACTGCTTCTAGAGTACAGTAGATAGTACAGTATAAATAGTGTAGAAATAGACTGAGCATCCTCAGATATCTCATTTGTTTGTGCCCTGATGCATGAAGAATGAAGATTCGGCTTTGACAGACATCACACTATGATGCCTCTTATTGGCATCCCAAAAAACAGACAAGAGAGAAATTTCACCTTCAAATTAACTGCTAATACTAGTAGTGTGCATACATTTGTCAGTCACAGATATGTAACATTGGAGAATTTTCCTCAAAATATTTTTGTCCTATTAGTTTTGTTGAGGTTTCTGTTTCTAATTTTAGGACCTGTGTGGAAAGCCAATGTTTTCTTAACATAGTTATACTTCCAATGAAAAATCGAAAATTACCAAGTCAGAAAAAGCTTGGGTTTGCTCTATCCAAGAAAGAAAAAATAAATCACATAAACTAAGATCTGGTTCAATACCATTTTCATCAATAAATAAACAACCAAGTTGAATATTTTTGTCTTATTTGTTTAATTGGGTAATCTTCTCCATTTCGACTTGTGTGAAGGTCCAATTATGTTTTATGTTTATGAAGAAATCTAGAAATTGCTAAAGCTTTCACAAACTTTCAAGAACCACTCTAACAACAATAAGCAGATGAAGCTGGCTAAACTGCTTAGGGTTTTAAGCAACATGGAAAACATTAACAAATCAATGTTATTTGTCTGATTTTAAATACCCAAAAAAAAAAGCATTGTTTTTAAATACAGCAAGCTTTTTTCACAGCTCTGCTTCTATGACTAACTCTTCTCTAAACAGACTTGCTACGCTTATTTAAAATTCTGTGGTCCATAGCAGACTGGCTCTGCAGATGTCAAGACTTCAAAGACACTCCACCACCTCTGTGAAGGGTTTTGCATCACAGGGCTCAACTATTTTAACCCAAATAGCTGACTGCTACATAAGCTGTTTACTCAATTAACAGCGATTATTACTGTCCATGTTAATGTTTGCCGTACAAGACTACTACCTGCCTGTGTCAATACTAATCCCACTAAACCCTTCCTAGAAATGCAAAAGTGCATGAAAGATGTACTCTGCAGCCATTTTTATGTGCCATACACTGTGTTCATTCAATTTCATTAGCATAGATGAACAGAGTGATGCCAATCCTAAATGTGGCTTAGATCTACAAATTGTATGCCCTTACATGCAGTGAGCCTCAGCATGTCTCAAGGGAAGACTCTTTAAGCAAGTACCACTCAAGTGGGAATCCAATTAGATAGCTGTATAATCCTTAAACCACGGCTAGAGTGAAAAGGAGACTTTAAGTTCTATATAAGTGTTTGGTTCGTTAGTACATTAGCATATACATTCAAGTGTGATACGGCTAGGGTTTACTCTGGGTACTCCGGTTTCCTCCCACAGTCCAAAGACATGCATGTTAGGTTAATTGGTGTCTCTAAAAGTGGCCCTTAGTGTGTGACCGTGTGTGTGTGCCCTACAACAACATAAATTAAATACAACGTAAAAGAGACAGCTTCAGGCACATCATGAATTAACAGTAGACGAAAATAAAAAGGTTTTAGGAGGCACAAGGTTAGAAACACAAAAGCTTCAATGCACTATTCTTTCCACTGTTTGCAGAAGGCTGCTGTTTCTTTCCTCTGTGCTCCAGGAAGAAACAAAAACACGACTCGTTTTCTTCGTGTATAAGGAGGCGTTGTTTTTTTCCCCTACCCGTTTTTCGAGAATTTCGCAGCTCTCGGTTTCATTGGCTAGTCCGCGCTAAACGCACGCATCCCACCAATCATAGAAGAGAAAGCCAGCACGGATTAGCCATTCCTGACTCAGGAGGCGGGATTGTGTCGAAATACGAGCGGAGTAAAAAATAAACGCTAGGCGCAGGCTGTGGCTCTCGGGTGACGATTAGATTAAATCTACAGAAGGCTGCAAACAGATTCGCTTCGCTCATGTTTTTTAACAGTTTGGGAAACAGCATGCATTTTAAACCAACTCGAAATCGACTGTACACAACAAGATGTTGTGGATGTTGCCACGTCAGGACGGGAACGATCATCCTCGGCACTTGGTACATGGTAAGTTACGTTTCTAAGAAGAGTTTGCTGGAAGATGGTGGCTGTATGTCAAATCGCGCGATACGTTCTACACAGTGACTTAAAATGGTAGCGCTGACTGTGATTGGCGTTATTGCCTTCACAGTCCATTTAGTGTTTGCATCGCGGTTTGGGACATAGCCTGTGCTTTTATCGCGGACATTAGGCTTTTTGTTTTTCTGCTATATAAATATTAAGGATTTTTGGCTGTCTGTTAATTTTACGTTATTTTTAATAGTTGTCAATCAGTTTAAAAGCCAAATAGTTATATTTTTTATAATCCAGTATATATAAAATCGTTTGTTTACACATTACGCGTTAACCTGCTAGCCGTTAGTTTTAACGGTAACCTAGTTGCTACAGCAACTCACATATTTAAATAAAGTATTTAAGTAACTAGTCGCCATTTGTTAAGATAACAGTTATTTTTTTGTTAGAATGTGTAAATTAACTAATTTATAATGGTGTTTTTTTTAAATAAACCAGTTAACTAGACGGTTAAAAGAGAGTTATGTAGTTAGCTGTAACACAGGAAGCTGAGGCCTAAGCTATGCTAGGTTAACCCGCTAGCATAAGCCACAGGAGAGCTCCCTTGCTCAATCATCGATTATTACTAATTTATACAAATATTAATTTATTGTTTACCTTTAACATTTGATTACAGTAACACTTGGCGACTGGTACTTTGTTAACTCGTTGCTATAAATCGCGATTTCTTCATATTGTTAGCTCAGAGTGGAGCTTTATATGTTTAATGAATAAATAACTAACCTAGACAACTTTGTTTCGAGCGATATGAAATGTATTTCATTATTTAAGCGTCAATTAAACTATATATTTTAATGTTATCATCAGCAGTAGTATAGGTAATCAGAATACAGTTAAACAAAACAACTAGTAATCCGAACTAATAGTAATAAGTGTTACTATAGTGTAAATATACTCTTATTATAGTGTTGTTATAGTGTTATTATAAATAATAAAATATGGTGTTATTATTATAGTTATTTCCAGTAGCAATAACTTACGGATTGAAATTAAATAAGATTTGCATCCATCAACAGGAATATTAATAATGCCATATTGTTTTTGTTTTTGCTGGTGGTTGTTTTTTTAGTAGTAATTAGTTATGTTGCCCAAAATCATTGAAAACCCTATTTAATTTCTATTCACCACTATTAATAATATTGTTGTTGTTGTTATGATGTTTTTTCAGATTACAAGTTTACCATTAATACAAGAGTACCATTAATTTAAAAAATGAACAGTATTTATTTAGATGCCATTATAATACAGTCAAACATCCTGTTTCACCCACGCTTACCCTGCTCCCACTACCTACTATATATATATAGGGCTATTGGGACTCCTGTTGAAGACAAGCAAACAAAGAAATACTCAATACATAATACAGCAACTACCAATTATTATTTATTGAGTATTGGTACTAGTATTTGCTGTAGTGGTAGTAGTAATAATCTATAATGAAGGCCAATAATAACAATAGCATTCTATACTGTTATTATCACTATTAATTTTAGTTAGGATAAAATTTATGCATTAATATTAACCATTGCCATCAGTTGTATTAATAAATACCATATTGTTATTATGGCTATATCATGAAAAGTAAAGCCAATTTTAAAATTTTAGCATCAATTTCAATCTCAGCACCCCAAAATTAGTTAAGAACAACTGGTTTGATGCCCGAAACATTTTGGCTGTTAACCAGTGTTATCTGTCCTCACCATCATGACTTACTTTCATTAAAAAAAGATACATATTTTTTTCTGATCTCTCTTTCATAGAGAATTTTTTCCCCTTTCATAAGGAAGTTGCTAACAGCAGTTTCTTGTTGTGTGCCCTATCTCTGCCAACACTTATTTTTGTTTTTTTGCCCATTTGTTAAATGCAGCCTGCTTGTGTTTTTATCATTCTTGGTGACTAAGCACCAGAGTTGACTGGTGAGTTTTCTGTTATTGGCCGACTGCCTTTCCTCTTCCGGACTACAGTATATTACTTTGTGCTTATTGTGAAAACAGTTACTGACATTTATTTCATGTCAAAATTGCCCGTTATTAATACTTCCATTTGAGAAAGTACAGTTTCAGCTTCTGTAGGCTATGTTGCATAATGTTTTCTTGGTGTAGAGCAAGTAAAAATACAGTATTATGGTCAGTGCCATCTTATTGTTAAAAATAACAATATAGGGATATTATGCACTAGAATACTCAGGTACTTTTTACCAGAGATGCATGAAGACTGTGAAAAGAAAGAGTGCCTAATCCAACATATTGGACAAAAAAAAGGTTGGTCCAGAGAGCACATTTGAAAACAGATAGCAAACAGGGCTTAGGGAGAAAGTGTCAAGTCAAGTCAGATTTATTTCCATAGTGCTTTTTACTATTGAGCATTGTCTCAAAGTATACTTACATTATTATATTATCTTATAAGTCTAAGCCCAAATTGAGCATGACAGTGGTAAGGAAAAACTCCCTAAATGTTATAAGGAAGAAACCTTGGGAGACCCAAGACTTAAAGAGGGACTCGAACTGCTTGGGTAGCCTAGATGTTAACTATAAGAATTATACTACTAATAATAATTATACTAGTTTATCTAAGCAAATCTGTTTGGGTTAAAATGTTTGAGTTTGGTACACAGAACTCTGACAGGACAAGTGTGATGAAACATGAAACAATACTCCTTTTGAACAATAGAGCAAGTGGTCATGTAAAGGAATCTGGGATGGAATTTAGAACACTGGAGACGGAGGCGTCAGTTAAAAAGACATAAAATCAAGTGTCAAACACAAAAACTTATATTAATGATAGTAAAAAATAGTTTGAAAACAATGCTGTTTTTTTCGCTCTCCTGACCCAATACAGATCGAGTCAGTACAGCAGGAGAAGACAAAAATGTGTGGAATCACTGTGAAATCTCCAAGCACAATAGACAAGTTCTCTGTACTCAGTGGTCATGTAACGTATCTATAGTAAATCATTTATCATTAACTGTTATTCACAAAACACGAAATAAAAACAAACTAAAAAAAGTTTTATAGCCTAGAATTTTTTATTCTGGTGCATGGCAGCCTATTACCATTTTATTAAGAGTGCCAGTAAATCTGGAGTTTACTGCAACTAATGTAACTTGCTCTTCATTTTCAGGTTGTGAACCTGTTGATGGGAATTTTGCTGACTGTGGCCGTCACCCATCCTGAGAACGTGCCCACTGTGGATCTGCAGTATGAGGTCATTGAGCACTACTTCGCCTCAGACAGAATGTCAGGTATAAATCTCTTCTGAATCCAGGAGCTGCTGAAATGTAGACATTTTTTTTCCTATTTAACTACATGTGTAGGTTTTGTTGTTTATGCAGCTTTATGTCCGTGCTTCTGCCCAGAATATGGGGACTGATATTACTGAGAGGAACTGAGTAGTATGCTTTTGATTTTGTCACCACTGTAGAAAATGCCTGCGTGGGATTTGCCATCTCCCTCCTCATGCTCACCATCAGTGCCATGATGGTTTATGGAGCCATTACTGTAAGTCTGAACATAATATCTTAATAGCTTTATTTGTTTTGTCTTGATCATTCCTAGTTTAGACATACATGCAATTTTACATTAGCATGTTGATTTAAGTTAATCATTTAAATGTTGTTAGGCAGCCGAGAACAGAAGAAATAATATAAGCTATAACATTATATAACTATAATGTGTCCTCTCTCTTTAGTGCTAATATTCATACTAACAACTCTGTTCTTTGATTATGGCTCAGATAAAGAATATTTAAATAGGAGGCCTTTTTCACTTTGATTGCATTTACATGCTCTTCATTATACGATAACTGAACCCGATGTGATTGTTCTCTGTATCAATAAGAACTGGTAGAATTTCCTTTAGCTTGCCTTTAGCTGCTCATGACATTTGCACAATTGACACCTCCAAACTTAGCTCATCAGTCAGATCTCCAGACTTCAGGGAAGTGATTACCATTTCATAAAACATTACCAGTTAATAAAACATTTTTTCCAATTGGGTTGGGATTAAGAATTATGTTTCTAATTAATATGTAAGTACAACACAGTAAAAATGTAATTAGTAGTGATGTGCTAAAATAAATGTTATTGCCCAAAACTACCTTTCAAACCAGTAGCCAAAATGTTTTATTTCAATTTGTTTTTGACTCAAAATAAGTAAAATAAGCAATAAGTATTTTTTTTAGTATTGATAGCTCAGTGATTACAGGTCATTTTTCTGGTGATTCACCTGCTGTTTAAACTGAACAGAGGACAGTGTTGAAGGCAAAGAGTGCTTTACATTGCATTCTTATTTTAATAACCGAGCTATTTTTAAAGTGTTAGATCTTGTAACTCGGCTGTCGCTGCTGACTCCATTCCAGATTATCTCAAGCTTTCAGAGCCTCAGACCCAGTCCTGCGGTGTCAGCTATCAATGCTGCTGATTGATTGATATTGATTTCTCTTATTTTTTTTGACATTCCCTTAATCACGTCCTCTGATGTTTAATTCCCTTTCTTTGTGTACAGGCCTTTATTTATTCACTATCTGTGTTCGTCACTGCTATCCACCATGACCTGACATTAACCTTTTATGGTATTTGGCTTTATGGTGGTGTTTTTTTTCCAAAAAGCCAAATTGCCAAAAGGATCTGGGCCAAAAAAATAAGTGCGCCTTTAATTATTAGTTTAGGGAAACATGGTTTTATGGCTTGGATGTAGCACACAAACGAGCACAATCCGTTAATAAGTGGACTTTTCTCACGTTCGTAACCCCCAGACAATGCGCTTGTGTTACAACAGTTTACATGCATTCCTGTCTTTAGAAAGGAAAGAGAAAGCAGAATGCCTGACAAATATGCAACATTGACCTGTGTTTAATTAACTGTGATATGATAAAGTTGTCTAAGTAATATTGAATTGCTTTATGCAAATCCACACTTTGCAGTCTTGCATGATACTCATCAAAACAGGTTTGTTTTTTCAGCATGACCTATTGTAGTTTCCTCTGTAAAGATTGTAAAGTCTGATTTGTTTTAGCCAGGCTTGTTGCTCTTTGAATAGTGAATGTCTTTAGACTTTCTTGAGATCTACACTAGTAATAGAATGCCCTTTTTTACTTGATTAGTAACTTAAGTAGAGACAAGCCCCATAGGACCCTGACTTGGAGTAGCGATTATTTATAAGTTGCTTAAAATAATGTATTGTCATTTATATTAAAGTTGCTGACACAGTGAGATCAAACCCTGTGTGCTGTATATCAGAGAAACATGCTGTGAGCACTGTTTACCCTCTCTCCTGCCTACACACACTCCACGACTTATTGGAATATTGGTGTCTACACACACCCATTCTGGGGAAAATTAAATATAACTCAGAAGTATGTTTTACTTCCTTTGTTGTCATTACAAGCAAACACCTTTTCACTGTTAGAAAGAACTGATAAGAATCATGATAGATAAAATGCAAACGATACGCAAGCCTACAATGAAAGTTAGTAGGCCTGTTGATATTTTGAGTAATTTTGTTTATTTTATCATAACTGACCATAGACCGGCATTTGCCAGTAAAGGTTATCTCTAGTTGCCTCAAAAGAAGTCAAACAGATTTTTTTGCTTTAGTAGAAACAGTTTGTGTTCGTGTTTAAAGCAGACTTTGTTGTAACTGGAAGAGTTTTTCTTTGACCAAACTACACCGCTCACAAAAAGTAGAGGATATTTCATTTTGAACGGTCGCCTAAATTTTGTGAGCAGTGTAGTTGCAACATCTGCATCTTGGCTACAAATGAAAGTCCTTGTCCACACCATTATTTTTAACAAGCCATCTCACTATTAATGTGGCATGATGAATGTTTTACCAATTATAATAAAACGAAGCAACATTACCAAATCTACCAACTTCAGCAACATTACAAAATCTACCAACTTCAGCTTGCGGTTCATGAATGAAAGTGTAGGAAAGTAGGGTAAACAATCACTGCAGAATTTATTACTGTTGTTATAATTATTATTATTATTAGTATTAGGCACTAGAACCTTAATCCTATTTTTTTTTTAAAGTTATCTGAGTAAAATGAAGCAGCTGAGTACATTAATAAAAACATGTTTTGGTTTTGCTCTTTAGCACCGTGACGGCTGGCTTATCCCGTTCTTTTGCTACCAGCTGTTTGACTTTGCTCTGAGCTGCTTGGTAGCCATCAGTTCACTGACTTATCTGCCCCGGATCAAGGACTATCTGGATCAGCTGGTCAGTGGCTTTCTTAGTTTTGCATTTCTCTGTTATTACTCCAGTATATTTTGTGTTAGAAACCTTATCATGGTCTGCATATAGGTCGCATTTAGGAGACTGCTTTCATTACATGTTTTGCTTCCAGCCGGATTTCCCATACAAAGACAACCTTCTTTCTCTGGACTCCAGCTGCCTTCTGCTGTTTGTGCTCATCTTCTTTGCTCTCCTCATCATCCTGAAGGTATCAGAATCTCCTATGCTAGTCTCTGAACAGTTAATATTGGCAGTTCTGTTGTGATTTGCCAACATGTTTAAATAGTTTGTTTCGATTCAGTGATTGTCATGGGATAAAGCCAGTACAAAGGTCAGACTTTTTATGGAAAAGTGGTCATGAGCACTGGAATAAATGGCTTTCGAATTACTATGTGAAGTTAATTAATAACTGCTCCAAATGTATCGATTTTATGTCCCTGAAAGCACGACTTGCGGTTAAAGTCTCATGGATTACTAATTCTGCTTTGTAATGGGCTTTTTTGTGAAATGAATAAGCACAGTGCAGAAGTCACAAGTTTCCTTTTCCAAATCGAAGATTTACCAGTAATTTACGGGAAAGCTGAGGCAGAGTAACATTTCATCACTGTTTGAAGCTCCTCAATGACAAACCAGTCCCATCTGCTATTTAAGTTCTGATGAATCCTGTTGTAAGGTTCCCAGACCCTTTTGCTGTATTAATTAGAAATTGTTCTTTTCAAGGCCTACATAAAGGCATATTGTACAATAAATAATTGCGATTATTTTGCTGTAGATAAAGAGTAATATCTGGAGGGTGGCAATCCTATTTTGCGTTACATGTAGTTAATAGCATTTTTAAATGGTATCATATAAAACTAGTTTGGTACATCCAACAAATTTAGAAACTTCTACTTATTCACATTTCTAATTACACTGCTCACAAAAATGAGGGGGTATTTCAAAATGATCATGAATTGAGTAAAAACATTAATTTTATTTAATTAAACATTTCATAAAGGTCGTCAGAGAAGAAAATCAAAAGTCAAAAAGTTATTCGATCACTCAAATGAGATGTAAACTCAATTATGGTGGTTGTGATATGTGTTATATATTCATAGGGGTGAACAGAAGCATGTTAAACTGGAGGAGAGTGCCCCCCACGTTGACTGTTTAGTAGTGTGTATGATCACCCAAGAGTGCCAAAACGCACCGACAGTGATGGTTTATGGACAGGATCAGATTTTCCAGCAGTTCTTGTGGGTTCCTCTATATATTGATTTTGAAATATCCCCTCATTTTAGTGAGCAGTGTGGCTACTGAGAACCTGTCAACATAGCGGCATGTAATATAGCAGTTAAAATATAAAACAGTAAAATTTTAAACACTCAACCCCAATATAGCTACAGAAATATTTTTTTTATAATTCACACTCATATTCACCATATTAACAAGAGACTTTGCTCTTGCACCATATAAACCATGTTTTTGCTTAAGTGCTTGTAGCGTGGAATTTCATACCCTCAAGCAAGAGTTTTGATAAGATCGCTGACTCCCTCTTTTTTAGCTCTGTAGATATAAGATACCATGACACTGGTTGTTTTTCCATCTTCTTGATCGCTTGACATAAGCAGTTCTTGTATCATTGTGAATCCATTTTGAATGTAAGGTGATTCTTTGAGTATGTTTTTACACACTGGATACAGAATGCATGTTTCAGCTTTCGTCATACTGCTTAAAACGTTTAATTTTAAGATATTATGTACTGTTAGGGCTGAGACCTCCAGCTACAATTGTCTGACTTTATAGATAATGTTTTTCTACGTTTCTTGTAAAACGGCCATATTCACACATCTGAAGTCATTGCTCTTTTGATCTCACATTCCTCCGAGCAGAGTGCTTTGGATCTGAAAACTCTTATCTCCTCCACAGAAGAAAAAAAATTCCCGCCCTCTGTACTTGAGATAAGCAGCAGTTTAGTTCTGTTTACAGCACTGATCTGCAGTAGAAGTTTAGCAGCTAACTTCAGTCCTCAGTGTCCTGACCCACTTTTGATGGAATGGAATTAACCGTACAGTCTTGATGGATCATCGATCTCCACACATTTCTGTCCTTCATCGATGTGATCCATGAAGTATTTCGGCAGGATAGTGG
>JAVSBV010167446.1:0-14092 GCA_033117975.1 Parotocinclus spilosoma | reverse complement strand
TAGCACGTCCCGTCTTGTAACATAGGACATGTTCGTTTAATCGGACCAGCCGGTTATTAGGACCAAAACGATCGCGTACCAATGTGGTCCCATTAACCGGAATTGACTGTATATGGATGTATTGCCCAGCTTAACACTTAAATATTTGTCACTTTTCATTCAGTTGATTTCCAATCATTGCACAATGGACACTAACATTAAATTGTATGTAAATGAAATTCTTAGTGGCTCAAGGACCCAAGAGTAGCAGCTTTGACCTGGGATTTGAACCCTGGTTCCTCTGGTACAGAATCTGGTACCTAACCACTACGCTACCGCGTGACGTTGAGGGGTGTTTTTAGTTTTTAGAGTTAACAGTTGTTTCGGATTAAGAGGGAAATTGGTGCTGCTGAGTATACACATATTCTATGGACAAACCTGCAGCTTTGTTCTAGATCATTTATGACGGGCAGGTGGTTCATGTTATTGTGCAACAACGACCTTGGGTGCACATCCATTAAAAACAACAGCGGTGATGGGCTAGGAAGGTGAACGTCACTAAGTGGCTGAATCAGAGCCCTGACTTCTGATTAAAAAAAAAAATCTGTGGATGGCAGAAGAGAGCAGGTCTGTTGCCACAAAATGTGAAAGGGAGTGTGCAAAGACAGTACAGGCATATTCAGACATTGTGTTGGCTGTATCACAATCTGTTATTCTCTTATTCTGCTCACGAAAATTGGGGGACATATCCCATAATAAAAGTTCGTTTCCTTTTTTTTGTGAACAGTATAATTGAAGTGTTTATTACGAGTTGTAGTCTTTTTTTATTACATGGGTGACGTAGAGCAAATATGTAAATAAAGCTGCAAAAAAATATTTTCAGTGGGTTTTTTTAGGTGGTAAGACAAAAAATGGGACTATATCAAAGAGATTTTCTAAAACTTTACATTAATCTTTTCCGTGTTAAAATACACAACTGATTAATGTCCCTATCTTGTCACAGTCTGTCATAACAGCAACTTTATGATTTCTAGCTTATGATTTTTATTAATAATTATTTATTTTAAATTTCTGTATTGCTAATACAATTCTTTTCATCAGAGCCGCGCTGTTTCTGACTCTTCAGAATGAAGAATGATAAAAAACGTGGTTCGGAGTGATTTCTGTGTTATTTAGTCATTCTGATGATTTTGTGGTTCTGCAGGTTCTCATCAGTCACTCTGCCCGTTCAATCTCAGAATTCTCTGCTGAGCAACTTAGCCAGCCTGAACTCCATCCAAGCTCTAGAGTAAGCAAACTCTAAACACACCAGGGTCTTGCGTTTTACTTACTGCCAGTCAAATGACAATAAAACACTCCATGTCCTTTCAGGCTGAGTAACAACTCTTTTGATGACAAGACCATTTCACATCTGGTTAGTCAGCTAAACAGTGATTCTGGTCAAAGAACCATTAGGTAAGTATGATGTAGAAAAGTATCTATATTTTTCCCCATAACCTCCATTCACATTTTCAAAATGAGTACACTACTGTGCAAAAGTCTTAGGCCACCAATAGATTTGTTGTTTTAGCAACCTGTCGTCGATGATTGGACCCACACATTCAAATTTTGTCACTCCATAGCACTCTTCTGACTGATCTTCGTTTCAAACTTTGTGGGTTTTTCCATAATGTAGTCTTTTCACCCTGTTCCCCTTATGAAAAACTGGTGTCTGGGCTGCTACCCTTCCAAAATTCCTGATCAAGCTTCTTTACTATAGAAATTATATGGGAATTAACCATCCCAAACAATACCTAAGCCTACCTCTGGATAAGGGCTGCTAAATAACATAAAATGTCAATCTTTTGTATATAGTGCTGTGCAAAAGTCTTAGGCCACCATTAGATCTGATATAACATATTTTTAGCAATGGTATAATAAACATATATAATTATTTCTCAGTCTGTTCATTGGAATACAACCAGAAAATGCAGAACATTTGTATGTAGTATTAAACACTGGAAAATAATTCTAAAAGAAAACCAGCTTTTATAAGCGACAGTGGCACCATTTAGTGTGACCTGCCCTTACACTTAACAGCATCTGGCATCAACAGCTTGATGATGAAGAAATGGTCTTTTTGTAAGGGAAGCAGCCCAGATACCACAAAGGAACATCTAGCATGCTATGCAATGACGAATCCAAGTTCAAAAATGTTGGGTCCATTTGTCCACTGTATTTATACGGTAATTATAGAATTGCTAAAACAATAAATCTAATGGAAGCCTAAGAGTTTGCACAATATTATATTTTTTGCCAGTTACATATTTCAGCTCTTTCTGTATAATATTATATGTGCTGTTACTGTAAACTAGCCTGCTTACTGATAATCAACTGCTTGCATTGTGGCTCTTTTAACTGTTTGGACATTTTTTAAATCACTCTGTATTAGAGTATCTGTTAAGCTACTAAATGTAAAATGTTAACGTCTTACAGTTTTAAATGATAGTAAGCATGATCAAACATTCAATATTCTGAACAAGCTGGATTGGTTCTTTCAGAATTGAGGAACCCTGGATAAAAGCAGATGGTGCTGTGAATTATGTGGTTGCCTGCTTGCAGCGAAACCCACACATAAAGGAGATCAGGTATGGGCGTTCTTATCCAGAGCGACTTACAACTTATACAGTCTTACAATTCAAGCAATGGTGGGCTATGGGACTTGCTTAACGACCCAACTGTGGAAGCTTTGACAGAGGTGGGATTTAAACCCTGGACCATTAGGTCCAGAGTCCAGTACCTTAACCTTTAGGCTACCCTGTCCCACGACTATTTTTGCCTACATAGAACAGCTGAGCTGTGATTTGTGTGAAATTGGGACCAACTATGTATATATGTCTTTCTAAATTTAATTATTGTTTTAAAGTTAATTAAGCTTTTAAGAATTTTGTTTGTCATATCATTGACATAGTAAAATGTCAAGGCATCAGTGATCTTTCAAATGCTGTTGTTCTATTTTTTGGACTTGGCTGTGATGGGTGCTGATTTTGGTGTTTGGGGAGTTTCCTTATTTAGGTTGTTAAACAGGTTAATTGCGTTTCCACCAGATTTGGATACAATAGTGGTTTGTGCTCTGTCTATTGTTTTAAATCCAAACACATTCCAGTCTCCAGCCCATGTGTGTTAGTGTGTTGCCTAATAATTGTGAAAAATAGAATTGCAGAGGCACAGAATAGCAGCTGGTTTGTTAAAACATTGGGTTTCTATGTCAGTGTTTAAGGCTGAGAGTCGGAAATCCTTTACACCATTCTAAAATCATGTTATTTCCCATCTCTAATGTAAGCGGTTGAACCGTGCTACTCCAACCAGGGGGTATACGCAGTTTGAGCCAGCTTAGTTTCCCAGACTCTACTGCACCTGCCCGACATAAAGCTGAGCAATGCCATAAAGCATCGCCTTTGTAGAGGTGCCGTCATTATGGTATGACACTCCACTGTTTTCTCCTCTATTACTTCCTGTAAAAAGAAAATAATGAAATCAACACTTCTGAGAACAAACTAAAACTTGTGAGAAGGGGCAGCATGGTGGTTCGGTGGATAGCACCGCTGCCCCACAGCCAGAAGGTCCTGGGTTCAATCCCAGGGTGAAGCGGTCTTGGTACTTTTCAGACTGGAACCTAATGTTTTGAAGTATTGAGCATCCATTTTAAGAAATAATACTTGGAATGAGGGCACCATGTTAGCATATCCTTTGTCTGATTTCCCCACAATGTTTCCATTGGTAAAGTGCACGCTTTGTAATACCAATCCCTGGGTCTAGCCCTGCTCTAGGTGGTCTCATTCACTGCACAAACACAACACAACATAAACACCACTCTCAATTTTTTATCCCCAGTATTAATGATCCAATATTGTCCCAATGTCGTATATTATCAATAAACCGTATCAATTCCTACACAAAACAATCTTTGCTCGCTATTCTTTCCAGAGTCCCCTACTAAGCAATGATCACTGTGGCTCTGCACTTGCATAGTTTGTGGTCATAGTCCGAAAAACAAGTGTGAAGTCTCCAGTCAGACAGGATGTTATTATAGCAGGAAAGAAGGACAAACTATATATGAATTCCAGTGCTTTAAAATAAGTGTTGCCATGCATTTGCTTGAGCCCTGTGCCTATACTCTTTCTAAAGGTATACAATGTTTGGACGTCCTCGTTTGTTTATAATGTGCCCCCCTCTACATGGCCGGTATTCAACCTGTTTGGCTGATTCAAACATCCATTAGATAAGTTGTAGGTTGTTTGCTGGAGCGTAGAATGACCTGTGACCTGACCTTCTTGCCATTTTTGCAGAGTTGAGAAAACATGTCTGATTCTTATTTTTGAAAACATCACCCCTTCCAGGTAAGTACCATTTCCACTTCTAAACATTACATTAGCTTAGATTTTCTACTGTTTGTTTCTTTATCCCAGTTTTGATCACAAATACTGGATTTTTTCCTGTAGAGCCCCCTCTCAGTTTGCAGTGCGCTCCATAAGGTCAGTTCTTTCATATTTTATGATGCACATGATGCCTATTTAATGTATCATGATTATTGCTGTATTGAGACTGGTTTACTTCTTCTTAGCTTTGCTGACTGTGAGGTGGAAGGCCAGCATTTATTTCCACTGCTGCCTCGTGTGCAGAAGTGTTCCTTCCTGCAAGAGCTACAGTATGTTCATTGCAAAAAGAAGCTTTCTGACATGTGAACTGAATTTACCTTGTAATAAATACTTGGCTTTTGTTTTTTCCTCAAGTTTCTCTCAGCTGGCCATGGGCACAAGTGGGGCGGAGTTTCTTTCCTTAGTTCTTCCGTCATTGGAGAATCTCAAGAGACTCAGGTAATCTGCTCATCATTATCTGCTCCAGCTAAGATTGATCCATAATTGTGTTTGGACTGCAAGTTAGTTAGACTACCAGCTGTCCCTTCCATGTGGGTTGGGGGTCATCCAACCATGATGGGCCATGGGGGTACAGGAGGCCACTGACCATCCTGGCCTTGTTTATGTCTGCAAAGCATTGTTTTACCCTGGTATATTTTAGTCAGGGTTGTGGGGAGGGTTTGGAGCCTCCAGACCATCACTGGACCTTCACAGTGCACCCGAGATACGTGTGTGTGTGTGTGTGTATAGAGTACCAGTCCAATGTTTGGACACGCCTTCTGAAAAAAAACATTTCTCATTTGAAAAGCCACTTTCATTTGAATGAAAACCAGTTCTTGAATGCATGATGTTTATTCATAAGAGCTTTTTTTATTGAAAAGAAAGGTTTTATTAAACCAACATTCTGATTTTTGTGGTAAAGTGCATTGCAAAGAGGTTTCAGGAAAGGAAAAAAAACATTATCCTCAAACCCTCCTGTCTTATCACCTAATATTATTAATTACATTATGGTTGAAAGAATGGATGCCTAGAAAATCATTATTTGTTTAGATTTTTGATCATCAAAAAATGGCTGAACTGAGCAAATGGAAACATCAGTCCATAATAAGTTTTATAAATCAACTAGGTTTAATAGCAATAAAAAACATTTATTTATTACTGTTATTTTTAACACCCACGTTACACAGTCGTGATATAAAGCGTTCATTTGTGGATACTCCACAGAAAAACATTCGAGCGGGTTGAACTGCTACCCCAGTGACATTTATAGGTTTCCACTTCCAACAAGTCAGTTCATCAACTTCCTGCCCTGCTGTCCTTAAAACCCACAGAGAGTTCATTTCCCAACATTGATTGAACTTGACCAGCTTGCACCCATCCTTGAGCTCAATTCCATGAGACACCTTGAAAATACACCGGAATTCCAAAAGTGAGCTGGGTCCTATTGTCTCACATCAGAAGCTGACCTCGCAGTCATGTTCGAAAATCTAGCGGAAAGCCCTCTTAGAAACCCGCCTCTGTTGTAGCAGTAGATGTAGGGAGGGTTGGGGGATGTAAATCCTTACTAATACCCATGTCTTTAGATGTAATGTTTGTGTCCACAGACTGTTGTCTATATAGTGTAGAAAAGGTCTGAACAAGGGAAGTGACCAAACCCACCAAACGATACAGTGTAGCTGGCTATTCTTAAGGTCACTCCAGGAAAAAATTGTGGTTAACAGCACCACAGATTACAACTGAAATAAATAGGAAGTAGTCAGTGGGATTTATGTTCAGTTTAACAACCTGGCTTAATCTTAAGATTGGGTATCATCAACCGGTTCCAGAATTCCAAGAGCTGGGTACCTAGAAATTTAATTTCACTTATTGGTTTATCTTAACTCATGTTATTCTTTATATACACGACCTTGGTTAGGTTTGTAAGGTCTGTAAGCAGGTACCTAATCGCCAGGACCGGTGTTGTGTAATGTTATGACTAGAGATGCACTAATACAGTATTGGGTTTTAATACTGTGTGTTAAGTTATTTTGAGGGCACAGCAAATTTACACTGTTACACAAGCTGCAGACTGACTACTTTACATTGTATCAAAGTGCCATCACCCAAGCAGGACAGGTCCCTTTTTGAGTCTTGGTCCTCCCAAGGTTTCTTCCTTCTACTTTCAGGGAGTTTTTACTTTCCACTGTCGCCCCAGGCTTGCTCAGTTTGGTATTGGCCTTTTCAGATAAATATTGTAAAGCAGCTTTGAGACAATGCTCCATTTATTAATATTTAAAAAGTGCTATAGAAATCAATTTGACTTGACATGAAGTGAATTGAATTAAATTGGGCTCTTTGCAATAGCTGAGATTTGTCTGCTGATGACTGCCACCAGTCCTGGATGTATTAAAAGGCAGGTGATAAAACTGTCACTGAATTGCTTGGGACTGTTCTAGTGCTGCCTTTTTGATTGGCCTTTTAAGAAAATATAACATTATAAAGATGCTACACTGTACAATGCACCGTAGAAATACATTTGACTCCACATTTGACAAATAATTGGTGAAACAGCGAACACATCTCAACATTAAATTGGTGTCGCAGGACCTTTCTAAGATCAATAGAACAATAAAAAACATGTTTCTAAACCTACAAGTCATAACGTCTGTATGCACTAACATGTTTGGACTGTAGAAGTATGTTTTGTTTTTATGACATTTCAGTCTAAGCTCTAAAGCAGAAACGGGGGATGAAGCAGTGATATTTGCATTACAGCATACGCAAAAACATCTGGAAAGTCTTAGGTAAAGTTCCCATTTCTGTTTATTACTTTCATTTTCTTCTTTTCATTCTTTAGCGATCAGCTGTTATTATGATTAGCATATCTTTATGCATTACACACACACCTATTGCTAGAGCATACTAAACTATAAAGCTAACTGTTTTGCAGTCTGTGTTGTAAGGCAGATCACCACTGGACTGTTGAGCAATGAGAATCCAGAAGTGTTATAGCTGCAAAATAAATTATATGTATCACAAGCACACACTGCTTAGATCTCGTCTACGCTCAGAAGCTAAGCCGGGGTGCAGTTTGACTTTGATTTATTTGTAAACTGTCACGTTTGTAAAGTAGCAGGTGTGATGTTTGTGTCTTAGTTTAATTTTGATTCATTTCTAATGCTGACAAAGGTGCGATTTTCAACTTGTTTCCCTAGTTTGTCCCATCATGTAATTGGAGAAGGTGGAGCTGCCACGCTGGGGAATACTCTTCAGGGTTGGAAACATCTGCGATCACTCAAGTACGAATTACTTGTTAATTCCTGTATTTCCAACTGTAAAATATGATATATTTAAATCCCCCTGCTTACCATCTAAACCACTGACCCAGTATAAGCTGAAAATAGAATATGGGACATTAAATTAAACGAATGAGTGTTTATAAGTGTAGAATCAGTCTCTTGGTCTTCCTATTAGTAAAAAGATTTCTATACTTTTATCTTTTTTACAATTTCACAATGAGACGGCAGAACATTTATGTTTCACAATTTCATTCTGATATTTCTTGGTCAGGACTGCAGGGGCTCCTGTACCCACCCCTAGAGAACACGGGGTGCATGTGCATAAAGCCTGAGTAAGGGATCACTGTTCCACTGCTGGGGTGATCCCCAACATTGCCTCTCCTCACACTGTGCTTTTGAGCTACTACAGTGTGTTAGACCACTTGAACCACCCAAGCAATTGCACTTACACACGTTCTACACGTTCGTTTGTTTCTGTACGAACACACAGAGAAATGCACGAAACACAATTATGCCGAAAAAAGCACAAGCAAACAATCAATAAACTTCTAAAATAATATAATAATATAAGTCTAACATTAATATTATGAAGTGGTAGATAATCCCTGTAAGAAAGAATGGATTTGGGGCTCCTGCTGAACAAATATTCATTAAATAAACCATTTAGAGGGAAGAAGATAATCTAGATAACAAGGTTTGACTTTAAACCAATGTTTCCACAGTTTTAACCTCTTTTACCTTTGTTAGATCTGCATTATAAGTCCAATTTTGCGTATTCAGTGGGGTGAGGCTGTAAATGCTCGTTTTCCGAATTGTTTCTCCACTGCTTATTCTCACTATTTGTGTATTTCAGACGGTACACTCTGAATAGCTTTCACACTAAAGACATGGATGCGCCTGAAAAAAAAATCCCTACTCCCTCATTAGTCTCCCTAATCCTTCATCAGTACTGCGCCATACAGGGAGAGTTTAGCTGACACTGTAGCACTCATAACTGATATCTAACGCTTCCTCAAGATGAGCATGCATCAGCAACGCTCTCATAAACAAACCAGCAAGTGGCTGAGCCGTGTTTACATCGGTTCCAGTTCCATACACACATTTGTATTGTATTTAAATTCTGGATTAAAGTTAGTAACAGCACTGTGCCGTCTGTGCTTTGTGCAAGTTTAAATGTGACCGGAACAGCGTTAGTTATATTAGACTTATCGACTAATCACTTGTTTAGGTTGATCATGCTGAAAACCAGTCGATTCTGGTCACTGGTAGATTGAGGTGCCCGTCAAGAAGTTGGTCTCATTCAGACCTGGACAACTGATTTTCTGTCTTATCTCTCCAGTAGCCCTAACCCATCCCAAGAAGTGTCACCACACTCACTGTCTCCAGCCTCCTCTTACATAAAAAGAACGAATAAAACCACACTCAAACATGGCTAAATGGACCTGTAGTTTTAAAGACAAGAAAGGTGAACGTTCCATAGTGGTGAAGTTCAATTTCCAGTTTTAAACAGCGACTGAAGATTTAAGCTAGAAAAAAATTTCATTTTACTTCTTCTTTGCTGTACACATTGTGTGTGTGCGCGTGTTTTTTTTATTTTTTTTTTAATTTTTTTTTTTTTTTTAATTAATCAAATCCATTTTTGACAGAGTTCACAGTTATGTTGTGTGTCCTTGTTCTAGTCTCACTCAGTGCTCTGGTTGGACAGCAGCAGGAGGAAATGCTTTGGTTCGTGGGCTGGTTTTGTGCCTCTCTCTGGAGGAGATCCGGTAAGATCTCTCTGCATTACATGTATAACTTCTTTTGCCATTGCACAGGGAGCAAAATTGTATTTAGCAGCGATCTGGACAACGTGTGCGTAAATGTTATCAGACAATTCTAAATTAAATCAGACATGCTCAGAGACCAGTCAAAACATTAAAACCACCTGGTCTGTGATGGTGTACAGGTTTGTGTTATGTGTCAAATGAATGTCCACGTGAATCCCCCAGGTCTTTGGTTTTAAAGGAGACTGTCATTTGTGGCTCAGGTCATAGGCTCCTAAACAGTCTCACATCCACCACATCAACTACGAGAACCTAATAGATCCCAGAATTTATGATGTACTATAATCATTGTAGTTTATATGATCCGTGTGTGGTTTTAATGTTTAGCTTGATCTGTGTATTATAATAATAGATTAAGGACATAAAACGTATGTACATAAATATTACAAATAACAGACAGATAAAGTGGTGTTGCAGCATTAATGTGATGTGACGTTTGAAGCAGCTGCTGACTCGACCCCAGGTTTCCGCAGTGGTGGGCTTGCAAATTAATTTGAATTAAGAGGAGACGATGTGTTGCCAAGAACTTCCCACTGAGGACTTAATATCTCAAATCTTTTATGTTGTGTTATTTTATTGTTTTTATTTTCTCAATTTTACTATGAATATAAACGTAACTATTTAAATTAACATCTAGGCCACCCAAGCAGGCCAGGCCCCATTTTGAGTCTTGGTCCTTCCAAGGTTTCTTCCTTCAAGGAGTTTTTCCTTTCCACTGTCACAGGCTTGTGCAATTTGGGATTGCCCTTTTCAGATAAATATTGTAAAGCAGCTTTGAGACAATGCTCCATTTATTAATATTTAAAAAGTGCTATAGAAATCAATTTGACTTGACATGAAGTGAATTGAATTAAATTGGGCTCTTTGCAATAGCTGAGATTTGTCTGCTGATGACTGCCACCAGTCCTGGATGTATTAAAAGGCAGGTGATAAAACTGTCACTGAAACGCCCAGGGTTCACTGCCACTGAGCTTTAAGCAAGACCCTTAGTCCTCAGTTTGTTTGGATTGAACTCTGTATGACTTTATTGCTTGTAACTCACTAGAAGTAGGAAGCAGTAATTCTCTGGTTTCAAACACGATTTGTGATGTCTTAATAAATTGGTGACAGCTATAGCACCCTCTATTGGTTCATGATTGCAAGTAAGTGTCAAGTATTATGAGAAGTAGATTAAGTTTGCTGCCTTTAGGATTAAAAACTAACATATCCACTCATACTGAATTCAGAGGAGAATATAAATACCTGATTGCATGTACAGTATGATGATCTACATATCCAAGTATGTGTTCCTTAATGTCCATGATATGTTCATGAAATTGCACATTATGTAATTTGGATGTTTCCTGAACACCATATTATACACAGTAATAAAGCAATTTATAAACACCCCCAACCCCCCAACTTCCTGAAGCTCTGGTCCTAGAATCGCCCCTGAAATGTCCTTGACACACCTAAGACACAAGTCTGTTTAGAAACGTATAGCTCCCCCGGTGGCAAAATCTGGTCCACATCTGCAGAATATTAAGGAGAGCCGTTAGGTGAGCATAAGTGTGACAAGGCAAATAAGATTGTGCTTATTCTGCTACCATTAGTAAGCAAGGAATGGTCACATGGATTTAATGTCTGTCAAAAGGCTGGATTCAGTAGTACTGGATGAAGAGAGCACAGTGTGCCTGGCTGAAGGGCTTCACTCCATGACGTCACTTAAAAGACTCAGGTAAGTCAAGAAAATGGCCTAAATCTGTGCATATGGATCATATTTTAGTTTGCTACCTGCTAATGGCAAGCCATTGGGTCTTATTTCTGGGATGTTGTGTGGGTTTACTTCTCAGCCTGAATAAGATGACCATACATGAAGGTGGGGTTCAGTGTTTGCTGGCTGGTCTGGATGGACTCACTGGACTGGAGGATCTAGAGTAAGCAGAGTTTGTTTATATGGTTGTATTAAAATTCACTGCATGGTCAAAGGTTGGTGGATTGAAAAACATCCCAACTAGTCAGTTTTTTCTTTTTGACGTTATGGTAACCTTAACATAAGCCTGCTTGGTTACTAAGAGTGATGACTGCAGGGATTTAGTTCACTTGGAACTGTACATTCTGATAAGCAGTGTTCTGGAAATAGAAACAATCTGGGAATTTCACTGCTCCACACTCCAGTGGTGGTGTGCTTTACACCACTCCAACGACGCCAGGTGTTGTAACTGATGACCTCAGACGTGTCCTGTATTTGAAATAAAAGCTAAATCCATGAAACTCTTGTGTTGATGTTGCTTCCAGGCAAATAAAAAAAAAAATTATTGTATTTTAAGACCTTCATGGTTCAGCTGTTGTTTGCTCTTAGATGTTTCCCCTGCACAATAACAGCACGTAGAGTAGACAGATGGAGTGAAGTGAGGTAAACTTTGTAAACTGCAACAGACTGCAAATTTAGCCTGCTTATTGGTATGTACTGTACAACCCCAAATTAGAAAAAGTTGTGATAACCGGAAAATAAAAATAAATACTAACGTATATAAATGCAATGTTCTTTACATTTACTTGACTTTTATTTTATTGCAGACAGTACGTTCCCCATATAGTGTATGTCCTGTCTGGTCAAATTAATTCCATTTGTTAATAAATCTCCATTCCCAAATTGGCAAACTGTAACACGTTTTTAAAAAGTTGAGGGGCAATTTGGGGCTATAAATTTAGGACAAATAAAAGACTAAATAATGATGTGATATTAACAGGTACAAAATGGGTACCCAAAAAAGGCTGCGTCTCTGCAGTGCAAAGATGGCCAGATGAATCAAATGGTTAAAACAATGTAAAGGATTTATATATTATATATTATTCCTTAATATTATTAAAGTATTCATAGAATCTGGAGGATTTTCAGTTAGTGAAGGGCAGGGGCACAATTCTAAACTGAAGAGGCATGATCTCTGATCCCTCAGACAGCACTGCAGAAAGAACCGTCATTCATCAATAGCTGATAGAACCACATCGTCAAGAAAGGACCTCTGTCAAACACTATAATATGGGCACAGTCACAAATACCACCTAAATCGTTACTGTACAAACAATGGTGTTACCCATGTCCATGTGTGGACTCAGAAGCATCAGGATGGACCATCACACAGTGGAAATATGTACTGTGGTCAGATTAAGGAGTATTTCATATTATTTTTTATATTAAGGAAATGGACACCATGTGCAATATGAAAAGAATCAACATGTCCAAGAGCCAGCGCCTGTAATGGAATGGGGTTTGGGTCAGTGCTCTTAGCCAAAGTAATTTACCGTTCTGTGATGGCAGAATTAATGCAGAAAAATACATTAATATAGAATTTAGAGCAAAAATAGATTTTAGAGCAACGTGCTGCCTTCAAGATATGATCTTTTCCAGGGACGCCCCTTTATTGTTTAACAAGACGATGCAAAACAATCCAAATCATAAAAAACAGGACTGAAATTGAAATGTACATCCTTTTCCAATCATTATTTCAGGTACATTGTTTTTAAACGTTTCCCCTGCATTAGTTGACATACTGGAGATCCTCTGGCCAGCTTTGCTCCTCAAAGCCTTTTCTGGATGCTGCTTTCGTACCAAATCATCATTATAATAACCTGTTGACATTACCTATGTAAAATCCCGTCATTATTTATTATTAGGGCCCTAATTTGCTCTGTCCTATATTTTCAGGCCTGAAATGTAGGAATGGTTGTTTATTCACAAATAAAATCCATGAAATATTTCAGCAATGAAAGTCAAAGGAAATTTTGAGTTTGGAGTTGTTATTGTCCCATTGGACAATAAAATGTGTGTAAAATGTTGGTCCTTTCTGCCTTTATTTGTCAATTGTAGATTGGTGAGCTTGAGAATGGGGGATCAGGGGATTAATGAACTTGTGAAACACATCCCTAAATGGAGCAACTTGAGAACAATAAAGTAAGTTCTGATTTATTGCTGTGACGATACTTTTGTTGACAGCTTATGTCATGATGGCAATGGAGCGCTCTCTAGTGGAGATGCGGAGTATCCTAAGCTGATACATTTTTGTCTCTGTCTCTAAAAGTTCGCTGTCATTTGTGTATTAAATGTCTTTATTGATTTTCATTCTCTGTGATGTGTAGTCTTTCAGGGAACGTTGTGAGCGACTGTGCTGGAGAGATGTTGGTGATGGCGCTGTCCAACTGCAGAGAGCTGCAACAGCTACAGTAAATAGAAACCCAATTCAGTTCCATTTCCATTGCTGCCTGCAGTCAGATGTTATTAATCAGTTCTGTACATTACACAATATTGAATAATGCAGGCTATACGTACCTAATTGTATAAACTGCATTTTTATAGTATAGGCCAGACTTTTTTTATTACTTGTTTCGCGGATCTGCCGACGATCATATTTGAAGAATACAAAAAAATATATATTTTTCTATTTCGCGGATCCGCCGCATTACTAATGGTTGAAATAAAAAAAATAAATGTTTCCGCCCTCCGGTGGAGAGCCAACAGTATTGTTCTGTACATTACATTTTTTTTCCAGATTTACTTTAATTTAATTGTAGATTAAATACATTTTATTTTTAAATAAAAATGTATTTTTATTTCTTCCTCCTTCATTGTATTGAT